>JAIPRK010001324.1:0-75247 GCA_025469195.1 Chaitophorus viminalis | reverse complement strand
CTACATTCACTTTCCTATCAGAAAAGTTGCTGTTTAAGAAAATCGAAGCATTTTTACTACCAAAAATCGTGTCCTCAGACACAAAAAAAAAAAAAAACAAATATCATTGTAAAACCAATAGATTCCATCACTCCGTTCAGAATCTAAAATAAAAATCTAACTACACAATTAAAAATTAAATAAAATAATATGTAGATATGTAAAATTTGATTAATTTTCGATTAAAAAAATAATTTAAGTTTTATTGGATTTTCCCTACTTTTATAATAGGTGGATGAGTCAATTAACCGTGAGTCTAATAAGCGGCGACCAATGTATATGTATAATGTACTCGTATATAAATATATATGATTTTTATTCGGAGTTAAATATTTATTAATTGTATTTATAATAGCAAAAATTTGAACATAGCGGTTGTCCGTACGCCGATGTTCCGAGTGAACGAGAAGGAGAAAATAATTTCATTTTGTTTGGCGCAGAGGGCTAGGAGTAATAAAGTTAATAACGAAATGTCAAAAGTAAACATTATTTTTTTCCATTTGCGCACCGTAAATCGTTTGCGATTCGCTTTGGTTTTACGACTCGGCCGCGTGGACTCGGATCAAATCAAGTGTGCACGAACCCGGTGCACGCGCAAATATTATGGTGTGTGTGTGTGTGTGTGTGTGTGTGTGTGTGTGTGTGTGTGTGTGTGTGTGTACTATACGTGCTTTCATTAAAGCCATAAATTCGCTTAAGAATGGAAAACGACAAAAAAGCATAGCTTGAGTGCTAATTTGGCGAAAAGGGAATTAGTGTCGCAACGGCGAAAACCCGTTGGGAAAATAATATATATATATGTGTGTGCACGCGTGTGTGTGCGTGTGTGCATCGCGTGTGTGTGTGTGTGTGTGGGTGTGAGTGTGTGTGTGTAACGCATGTGTCGGTCTGAGAGTGGGCGAGAGCGCACTATCTGGGCTTGGCGTCGGTCCAAACAGCCTCGGAATCCACTAAATTGTAGCTTATGTATGGATAACCGTTTCAAAACGGTGGCGAATGCAAAAAGTTTCCTTTTAGTCAAAATACACCGTGTGCGGGCATTTGTTGGCTCGGGCGCAAACGCCAGAAGGTCCTGCGACTGTAAATCTTCGGTCGTTCAATGTCGTTTGGCAGTCGGGTTCGCTGCCTGGCGTCGTCGCCGCTGCGTTCGGTTACCGTTGGATACTTTCCTCGTACGATTTATATGACGCATATGTGTGTGCGTGTTTGTGTGTGTGTGTTATCATAACAATACGTAAACGAAATGGTTTGTACCGTTAGACGTAAGCGCAGGTCGAAGAAAACGTTTGCAGTGTTTGGCGCTGAGCTACACAATACACGCGAATCGTCGTCTAACTCTGTAAGGTTTCTCGTGGTCAGCGGCAAAACTAGGTTTTTTGGGCCACGATGATATAGTAAATCTGGGGCCCTACAATTTTTAGTGAATTTTTATTTATTATCAGCGAAATAATGCTGTGTAATTACATGCTTTATGGTTATATATTAATAATAACTAATAATACCAAAATTACTAACGTTACTGAGAAAGAATTTTTATGATATCTATTAATATATATATATATATATATATTAATAATATTCATGGAGAGCATCGGAAATAAATATTAACCCCCGCCGCCACAAACCAGTATGATACCATCGTCCATCGGGATGTTAACAATATTTATACAGAATATAATTGATGAATTATTAAGTAACAGTTTAAGTAGTATAGTATATAAAACATAAGACGATCAAATAATATAAAACTATACTTATTGGAGTCTATAACTAATAACTTGTGGACTGTATGTTCCACACTGTGATATTATGTTGGTATTTCATAGGTATCACAATTAACTGTGCTCAACATTTTAATTGCTCAGTTTAGATTTAATTCTTAAGCATTAAAATTACCCTTCCAAGTTATGTCTATAATGAGGCCCCCTTGGAGTCGTTGGTTAGGTTGAGTCCCGGTTGTTGCGCCACTGCTCGTGGTCACGTGTCCGTGCTCTGCGTATCTCCCACGCGAGTCAGATCAAGGAAAATACTTATTTCACTATTGTAATACAAAAAGGTTTACCTTTTCCGTTTGTTCTGACACCGTCAGGTTCACAACGTATTATTTAACACGTTAGGTACCTACGAGATAAAAATATAATCAATAGTCGGACAAATGTTGATATGTATACAACATTTTTAATAGTAGTTGGAGGGTTTTGGCGCCCCAACCGTCATAATATAGTGAGAAGAAATTCAAATAAATTCAATTCATTCACTTCTTATGCTCTGTCCATCTCTACTCAATAATATAATATAACAAAACAATAATATTACTATCCGTAATTTTATATTGTTCGAATATGTTCCAAAGAGTGTGCTTAATACAACGAGCATTTAACCCATCTAGAAGACGTACTACAATGCGATATATGTAACAATCGAGTTCACTTTTATTGAAACGGAATTTCCGAAACAAACTTCAAAAAAATTATCAAATGTCAATAAAACGCGTTTCACATGTACAACAACTGAATAACTATCAAGAAATAAAAAACTACTCCAGAACCAGCTAATAAATTAGAATTCAAAATTAAATACTTAATTCATTCGGTAAGTTTTACCAATAAACAGTTTGATGAGTTTAATAATTGAAACAATTTTTAAAGAACTAAAAATAATTAAAATAGAAAATAAACAAAACAAAACGTAAAATTATTAACCATCCATAGAAATACGTGAAATAAGGCAGAAAATTTATATACTTAAACAGTAAAACCTTGGGGCCAGTGCGTCGTATCAAAATTCAAATATCGAGAGCTATAAATATGCTCTGCTGTTAGAAATTGTTATCGTTCGAAAATGCACATGTGATCCACCACGTGAAACGTACATATTTTGCGAATATTATTAATGATTATGATCATCTGGGTTGACGGTGTATTTTGATTTTATGACAATTCGGTGTGTGGATGAAGAACTACCGATATGTATGTATTTTACCAATATTGTATATTAATAGAAACAAAACTGAATTCGCCGTATATACTGTCACAGAAAGATTTGTGTTTCAAAGGAAAAACAAATATTTCAGCTCTTAAAATAAATCGATTGCCCAGTT
This sequence comes from Chaitophorus viminalis, assembly GCA_025469195.1. Lineage (NCBI taxonomy): Eukaryota > Metazoa > Arthropoda > Insecta > Hemiptera > Aphididae > Chaitophorus > Chaitophorus viminalis. The sequence goes on along the minus strand of JAIPRK010001324.1, from coordinate 72,108 downwards.
CTCCAATGAAGCGAAGATATGATTGATTGTCGACAACTAAAGTAGAGAAGCGTTGACGATTAATTTTTAGTGAATGTTTTTTCAAGTACCACCAACTTCCAGAAGTTGTCTTTTATAACGACTATAAAGGTAGTACAGATAAATTTCTTCAAATAGTTTCATCGATCAAACAACACACAGAAGAAAAATTTGCCTTCGTATTTATTAAAAAACCTATATTTCAGTTTAAATTTAATAAATTATAAAACCTTATTTTAGTTTAATTTAAATTAATTATATATATTATGTAAAACGATAATTTGAAAAATATGTTTTGGTATTTATTATTTATTTGAACTGAATAACCCGGAATTTTTCCGTTTTATTGAATAAAGCGGAAAACTGCTGAAAGCGGAATTTTTTGTTGGTTCCATGCGATTCCGCTTTAGACAGTTTTCACTATATAATGAAAATGCAATACCTTACTGTGCTTGAAATAAAATATTATAAAACTTACATAATCTATAGTTCATAACGAAATACACACATAACAATTTTTTTATTAGTGTTTTTTTTTTTTTTATGATTTTATAATTTTATAAGACGTAGAAGCCGATTAAGCGATAGGAGTACGTACTAATGGTGAATTATAATTAAATATTTTGTTTATTTTTTATTAGCGATACCAAGATTCGACATTAATAAGAGTCAAAAGCAATAAAGTAATGGTAAATTTCATATTATTATTATTATAACGAGGTATAGTATTATAGTGAGACGGTATAAAGTATTTTTATTATTCAAGTACGGTAAATTTTATAGCGACAAATGTCGGGATTAACATTACGATAAAAACGTATTTTATTTTCTTCTCACACGACAAGGGGCTGGCACAGAAAAAGTGAAAAACAAATGTCCAGTAGTACGATGACCAATTTATCTTAAGAAAAAAGATATCGGAACGTTTAAGTCCCTTGAATCCAAGACCACGTAAAAAAACGGACCACACGTGGGATTTCCAGAAAAAAAAAACGTTTCCTTGCTCGGGCCGTTGTAGTTTTATCTTCCATACACACACACACACACAAATGTCATATATACACATGAACGTACACACGTGCTGTTACACACTTTTGTTTTCACAAATGCTTTTGGGCGCCATGTTGCCGCCTCCTCCGTACAATGTTATCTATACCTATATGGACTTATATATGTATTATATATGCACACGCACTACGTAGTTACACATAATATTATGCACACACACACACACACACACACACACCCCACACACCACCCACACACACACACCCCACACACCCCACACACACAAACACATGTGCACACACTCACAACGTACACGCATTACACGCACGCAATATACATACAACATATTATTATTATTATATGATATTTTATCCATTGCCTCCGTGGTCGGTACAATATGTGTTCCGGTTATCTCCGGGGTCGGGCGGGTGTACGTAATATATATTCGCCCGTTTCACCCCTAACATATCACCGTAACCCCGTCGATGACTCGCAGCATCCCGTCCGTGCGGACCATCGACCCGAGGGATTACCGTGGACAAGCTCGCGCCTGGTGACAGCGACACACAACCGCTACCACTACCGTCACCACTGGAAAACCACCCCAACGCACCGACGACCACCACCTCGACTGAGGGCGTTAACTGTGCATGGGGTAATTATAATATTCAATTTTCGCGCGGCTATTAATTTCGGAAAAGCAACGCGGTGTACCACCCTCGTGCTCGTCAACCATTCAACCCCCTTTTCTGGCTAAAGCTCGCTAGTTGCCAACTGGATTGTGACATTGTTCGCACAATATCACATATTATTGTTATTGTTATTAATATTATGATTATTATTATTGCAACTATCATCAGCGTTCTGTTTTAATAATACGAGGCAATAGTACTTATATAGACTATAATATACTTAGGCATAGATACGCGTATATTTCGTACGATGTAAAATACGATTTTTACTATTACTATTGTTCAAACTTGGACCATACACCATAATATGTATACCGTTCGACGGACGCTGTTTTGTAAATCCCTATACAGGGTGTTCAATACACATAGGCTTGGGAAAACGATCTCATCAGCGCAATGACAATCGATAACCTTATAATATAATATCCGTTTTTCTCATTCGCAGTAATAATTATTATTGTTATGGTATATTATTCCATTCGGTAGTTTCTCAGTTCACTTAAAATCCAATGCATAAGCAATTGCATCGCGGAAACTTAGCGTCACACGGTTCAAAGCGTTTCTAAAGGTACTCCACAAACATGGATGTATATATTACTATTTTGCCAACAAGACGAGAGAGAGTATATTATAAAGGTAACTTACGTATTCAGTAATACGATTTTACCACCGTTTTCTGGTCGTTGTTTTTCTTTTTGTTTTTTCTTTTTTTTATCTAACCGGAAGCCTTATAGATACCAACGTAATTTCTCACATTTAAATGCGGGGTCTCACTTTACATATATTATATCACTATACGTTTCATCGATTGCCACAAGTGTCCGGTATCCTGTGCCAACGGTATAATGTATTAAAAACCGCGTGAATTTCAAAACGATTAAATATGTACACGACGAAAATGTACACACCTAAAATGTTAAATATAACAATAGTGTTATTTGTGTGGAATTTCGCGGAAAAGTAACCAGAATATCAAAATTAATAGACACGTGTATCCTTTTCCTGTTTGTCAATTTTACAGTCGATAAAATAATATTTGATTTCAGCGAAAAGTTATAACAATAGATTAGATCAACTGTATATGATTTTCCATTGTGATTTTACTATAAAAAACACTCATACGTTTTAAATTAAATAAAACGCCAAATCTAGACATTTTTTTTCATCCCGGAATACATTTTTTTTCTTGTTTTTCTATAATTAACTATATTTTCTTAATATAATCGTGTGGTCTTCACAACACTTTACTCCAATAAAGAATATACTTCCAAACATAATTGTAGCTTAACCGTACACCTAAACCGTATTATATTTTGAAAATTGTTACACATTATACTCATAGGCTGACTCATAGTCCGTAATTGAAGCTATTAGTGAATCATTTATTTTAAAATCAAAGAAGTTTGGATCAGGACGCAAAGATGGATTTAAAATGTTATGATTATAACGTATGACGTATAACGTTGAACCCGTTAAAAGCGATTAAATGAAATACAGTATGATCGCTAATTTTAAAACATTATGTATGTATTAATATTGTAATATTGTTAAGTATCAGTGGTAACAAAGTAAAAATATGAGAAAATTATTACTTTATCTTTTATTATATATTTTTATTATATACTTGCTTATATAATATATCGTTCAAAACATCTCGAATATTGAAACTGTAGTGATATGTTACGGGAAGAAAATATTATATTATGCAAGCCCACGGTTATTATTCTGTATATTATTATTTGATATTTTCTCCTGACACGTTTTTACAAACACCATCCGTAAACCGATGCGTTCGTATAAATTGTAAAGACGCCGGTGCCATATTGGTGCAGTGTAGCCAAAAGGCTTTTAAACTTTCAATAAATCGTGTTTTTTGCACCGTTACGAAATGCATTTGTCGCAATCGCGTTTCTCGTAATATTTTATTTGGCATTCAAAAAGCGTCTTGATAACACACTGTAACGTCATATAATGTATGCATAATAACGGTCGGTGTGTATGCAGGTAAACGCACTCTTTGGTGTTTGGAAAATTTGTCACGTTATCATTGATAGTGGGTGATGATGGAATATGATATGGCGAAATACACGCTTCATGCACAATAACGATGCGTAAAAACCATTGACAACTTGAATCAGACAGGGTTCGTGTCGTCATACAGTGGGCCTTTACATGCGAGTATTTATTCAAAATTTTATCTAGGAAAACGAAAGCAAGACTGTACGTGGCTATTGTATAAGATCGACTCTCGCATGTACGAGCGTAAATCTTGGACAATGACCAAACAGAGAAAAACCTGTGGAATTATGAGCACAGATTACGGTGGAAAATATGCGGAACTGTCATCAACGAAACAACGGGGAATTGGTGTAGGAGGTATAACAGGGGGCTGTGTGATATGTTAGAACTAGAATCAGTAATAATCTTCATTATAGGCCAAAAAATACAATGATTAGGTCATATAGTGAGAAAAAGAGAGACCGAAGTAGTTAGAATAGCATTGGAGTGGAAATCACAAGGTAAAAGACCTAGAAGTAGACCTATGGAAATATGAACTGACGTGGTAGAAGAGGTATTAAAAATTATTGGAGTTAAGGATTGTAGTAAGAAAGTCCAAAATAGAGATAAATGGCAAAGTGTAGTAATGATGGCAAAAACTCTTAGAGAGTTGAAGTGCCAGAAGAAGATACATGTGATTATTCAACGCACGATCACAAGCAAGTAGTGATTAATAATTTATAATTAAAAAGAGTAATGAATGAAACGTTGATGACCGAAAAACCGGTTTACCAATTAATAATTTTAAACAATGAATATCTATCGTACAATACTATACAATTTAAAATAAAAACAAAATATCAGAAAAATATAAAAAATATTAGTGCAATGTAGGTGAGAGTAATGAATTTTGATTTAATCTTTTACTATAGTAGTGGAATGATTTTTCATTTTTGTTTTGATCATCAAAATTTTGCAGGCCACTATATAAGGATGTTCTGATCACTGTAAACAATATTAAAACCAATCGATTTCTATCATTTTGATATCACAATATTTAACCAAAGGGTTTTTTTTTTTTTCATTTTACATTCGACATTGATAGATTTATAGTAAAAATGTTAAGAACATTAAACAAAAAAATTATATGAAACAATTTACATTATGAAATCAAACATTTTGGTAGAGTGAAAAACATCTTAATTATTGTCTTGCATTCAAAGAACCCTCGTTTTTTCGGAAAAACTATCAAAAAAAAAAAAAGAGATGTATCGGATTTTTGATTTACCTTCGGTTGTTGAAAGGATAAATACATAATACCGCAGTTGCGAGAAAAAAACATTAAATCATATGCATGACATTAGAGAAGAAAAATATAAACAAATATTATCGTCTTAATATACAAGTGAAAAAAGAAATAATTGGCTTTAAGTGCATCATTTTTTCCCCCCGAGCATACGTCGTACGGGGAAAGTACAAACGTTGCTGATGGACTTATGCGACACTGTACACGATTGCACTGCGAAAGAATAAAGATTAATTGCAACAAAGTTGTACGTGGAAAAATAACTTAACTTTGTTACGAAAAATGCGCGTAAACCCTCTCACCATTAAACGTTCCAATTTTTCGTGCAAGTATTACGAAATATTATAGAGTCTTACAGAAACGAATTGTCTTCCATTTCGTTGCGCTGCTATAAATGTTTCTGTTGTAATTGCACGTAGTTTACGCCGAAAACATTCATTAAGCGTTTGCAGCGCATAGCGGAGCGTGTTATTTAGTGTACATCGTTATGGAATGGATGAAAATAAATATTTAAGAAACGAACATTTAATTTTAACATACCTGATTGACTTTAAATGTTATTTCATAATTTTTAGTATTAAATTTTAACTAGTTTGTCGGTAAAGCTTTGTACGTACGCACGGGTCGTAAATATTTTATAATTGCGTTCATGCAACAACCTATAGGATCTCTGATGAATTAATATTCGTTCATATTTTGTTCTCGTACACATAAAACAAAATAGTTAAAATGCATTATAAGTTCAAATTCGGTGAAATCCTAATGATAACATTTTTAATTTCATTCGTAACAAATTAGTACGTACTCCGGAATAGCATTATTTTGCAATTCAAATCAATGCATTCATTTTATATTAGAATAAAATATATTGCTTGCGATTTCGTAGTTGTATACAATGTTGAAACGGGATAAATTTTCGAAAGAAATGTATTCATCTACAACAGAGGTTCCTCACTGGTGGAATCATTTTAAGTGGTCCGCGATGTTAAAGAATTTTTCTCAATATTATGAATTTTTCAAAAAAATTAGCGAAATTGTAATTTATATTATACACGGCTAGTCTACGTAAGTTTCCCATATATATTAAGCAATAGCATCATTCCAAGGATCCCACAACTGGTCAAAGAAACGACTGCTAATAAGTCACATTTGAATGAATAATATTTTAAGCTTGTCAATTTTTTCATTGAATAATTATTAATGTAAAACTTTTTTTTACTAATAAATAAAGGTTTTTTTTTACAATATAAGCTAAATGTTTTATTTTATTATGTACATATACATTATAAACTATAAGAGTATAAAATAATAAGTGGTGTAGGGGGGAGGGGTAATAATAAATAAGTTGTGGTCAGTAATGGTTGAAAATTTACAAAAGTGGTCTGTGCTTAGTGTTGAGTTGGGAACCATTGATCTACAACAAGAACCGACATAGAAACTCAATAAAACTATATTGTTCTATGGCACGAAGTCATTTGATACCATTAACGCCCAGGCCGTACCTATTATTTAGATAAACGATCAAGAAGTGGTATTTTTTGGAATTAATGAAAGATGCAATACAAATTATATTTAAAACAAAATACCTATGGGATATAACATTTCACTTGCTTTTCGTTGAACACATAGATGATCATCAAATATTTACAAAAAACAACATTTTCAGAGTTGTATTAACTGTTACTAAACCAATAGTAAAAATATTTATGTATATTCTACAAATGAATAGATTGGCAATTGGGATTTATATCAACAGTAAAATATCTATTTGATATTATATAAATATAATCTATTTATTTATATCGTTTTCCGTACCGTTGTAGTATATTATATTTTCAAGTTGCAAAAAAAAAAATATCTTCACCTCCATGTAAAATAAATAGTTCATACAAACATTACTTTATTGTTATATTTTAAACAGTTTTCAAAAAAATTCATTGTTAACATTTTTTTTTTTTTTTTCATAAAAGAAAAAAAAAATAATAATTATAATTCGAACTTTTAAAATGTTACTGAAACATGACATTTCAAAAAAGTTCTTTGTTCGCTGCACTTGATTTAAGTATTATTTGGTCGTATGATTCTTATCTTGCTGTGCGCATAGTTTGTGTAAAATGTTCTATAACCTTTTACAACACATTGTAACAGTTATAACATGTTACATATATAATATATATTATATAGTATCACCTATACATCGGTGTTTGGTAATTATTTATTGGAAAGTGCTGTTATCGACTCTTGAAATCTATAATAAACGCGGTGTTGAGATCGATTGTTCGATAATAATGTATGAATAAAAAAAAAAAAAAATACACATAACCGCACGGCTACGGGGTTTTATTAATACTGAATAATTTTACTATGATCAAATCGCATCGATACCGTACGCTCATTTAAATAATAATAATATATAATTGCAAAACCATTATATGGTAAGCGTTTTTTTTTTTTTTTCGCAATCGATATATTGTATACCGTTTTAATTCCAACGAATAATTTCTGGAGACCCAGGGGATTCGGAATAAAAAATAAAATAAAAACAATTTGAAAATGGAAATGTACCTATACTATTACAATATTTCGAATTATCGAGTTCCGTAGGTGAATAGTATATTTTTTTTCGCAATGAAATATTCAACGATACCGACGAGAAACCATACATAATAACGCATTACGACGATGGTTTCGAGAAAATGGAATAAATAATATAATATTTAGCAGCAACGTGTAAGAATATTGTAAGAGAGATAAAAAAAAATCGATTTTCCAATTTATCAGAGAATTATTTGTGTGTCAATTCGTTGATATAGTTTCTCCAGCGGTAGTGGTTCATCACAATAGTTTAATCTCGACATGAACAGTTGAACACGTTGCACCCCGTTATTTACACGTCGTAGCCTGTTATTTTCCAAAATACAACATATTATAGCGTAACAGAGTTGGAAAACCTTGTTATATTTAAGTTATTCAGGGAGGGCTTTCAGAGCCCTTTCAATTATATTCCAACCGTAGCCCGAGAGCGCTTAGGGAAGGCCGTTCAAACAAAGGATAATAGCCATAGTCGTTTGCGATTGAGTATTTATAACTAAAAAATAATTAGTAGGTAATACAACAGAATCTCGATAATCCGACAGATATCGGACTACGCTACTACTGGATTAACGAAAACGGTGGATTGATGAGGACTATATTATATTTCTAGCACTAACGAATATTAACCATCCGGATTCCATCAACTGTATCGATGATGTTGATAGTGAACTAATAGACTTATATATGGTGTGTATGTTGTATTTACAATCCATGTGTTCCATGTTTACTCGGATGACTAAAATGCCGCAACTATAATAATATAATATGTTATAAAACATTTTATGATATATATTTTATAATAAATTGTATTTATGTAGTGGATTTACGGGAGGAATGTCCATGGGGTCTGGACCCCCCTCCAGATGCTAATGTAATCTTATATATTTTATATAATGTGACGCCTCAGTTCCAGGATTGCCGAAATGAGCACCCGTTGATGGCCGCCGTAACGGCCAGAGGGTCGCTAACCCGGTACCGAGACCTTGTTAGGGGCCAGAGTACCTGGATTTTTTAACTTAAATTAAGGAGAAAAGAAATAATAAAAAAAAAACACTTTGGGTTATAATAATATATTCTAAGTTGGTGCGGAAAAATCTCATGCGGCCGTAAAACTCCGACTTAATAATAAGGAAACAAACAAAATAATATATAATGTGAGCTTATTTGACCATACATCGGTCATATATATATATATATATATATATATGTTTCCTTTTTTAGATAATCATAATCATTTTGGCCAGATCTGTGAAGCCCAAAATCGCAAAAGGTCAATTTTTTTCGATAGACCAAAAGCGCAAAATATAATTTTTTTTCGATAGTCCAAAAGCACAAAACAAATTTGCGCTTTTGTACCTTACTATCTTAGTAGTGGTATTACCAACTCTAAAGTCAACTCCAATATAAAAGCGTGGAACTTATACTTATAAAAAAATATTTCAAGATTGGATTACTTAAAAACTGTGGGCTTCAAATTTCAAATTTAATATTAAGATACTTAATTATTTATTTATTTTCTTTATTAATCTTAAAAAAACATCTATCAGTTGTTGCTATTAAATTAAACACAATTTTTATAATTGTTTATATATTTCTATACTTAAATACACATTTTGTAATCACGAATAGCATAGTATATTAGTGACTATGTGATTTTAATAAAATACACTTTTTTTTATAAAATTAATTTGGGCTTATGGGTTATGAAAAAGGTAATTTTTTTTGCGCTTTTGGAATATTTATTTTTACGCTTTTGGGCTATATCCGACCAGATATCACCTTTCTATACAATAATTATTATTGTCTGCCACACACCATCCACTTCAATTCGCCCGCAGACGAAACGTCTCGCCACGGGAATATGAGTCATCACTTCATGTTTTTGTGGTACATTTCCGACATAATGATAATAAGAAGAACGATGGAGACCACGATGTTGCTTCAATGACGATCCGAAAACGAAAGACCGTGCGTCGTTTCGTCGTCACTCCGTATCGGTGGACAGATAATATAGCCACTGCAGTGAATATGATCATGACGAGGTAATTACAAAACGGCTGGTCAATGTTTGTGTACATTCCGTATGATAATTATGTAAATTTATACGTATTAACCATATAAATACCATACGTTACAATATACATATTTATATATATATATTATATTTAGTTATATTTCAATTTTAGCATAACAACAATGATCGATGGACGACGGCTTTATATTATGCGGATTCCATGTATCCATGATTATAATTGAGTATTTTTTTATACTTTTTTTTTACTTATTATAATTTAGAAATGTGTCAGCATAGTTACATGTTATTACAAGTTTGTTATATTATATTTACTAATTACATTATAGTTTTATTTATTTGGTTGGTTAAATATTCATCTTCGTTTTCACTTGAGTCTGAATCTGAAAGGAGATCTTGCGAATTGAGTATTTGACATGTGATGTACGCTAGAAATACATATAATTTTTCAGGACCTCATCCCAAGAAAATGTTGAAAATCCGCCACTGAGCACGATGATATTATAATACATAACAATACATATAGTCAACGGTACGATGTCAAATAAAAACTTTAGTATTCCGGTTGTCATGTTTTGTCGGTGAGTATTCAATGTATAACATTTCAAATATCCTGCAATAATTGCGATCTGGTTTTCGGAATAATTTGTTATTTTTATATAGTATGACGGACGAAGCCGATTCTATCCGATAAGACTTTACCGAGCCGCCGGTATAATAATGTAGTTCGTGCATAATAATATTATCGTGCTATCTAATACGCATGATAATAGATAGAATTCCGTTTCGATTTGGCCGGAGCCGATCCGATGGAGCCACCTTAAAGCTCCTTCATTGAAATGTTATCAGAGTTCTACCAACGCGTAGTAGATGAGGTTCGCGTCCTATTAGTGGATCGATACCATTATATAAGTAACCGCTGAGATCGGTGACGGCGTGAGCACGGACCACGTGTAAGTATCATTGTATTACGCGATAAGACAACGGTCGACGAGTGTTTAGCACTATTGCGTACAATCTAAATATTTATTCTCAGTACACATGCACGCGTAAACTGTTACGAGTATATATATACATCAAGATATACATGTGTGTGTGTGTGTGTGCAGTTTATATAACGAGTTCACGTCGAGAAATCTCTGCAGTCTTGTAAAACGTGGTCGAGTGAAAATAGGTGGAAGCGAATATACAGTGCGTACGCGGCAATAGGACACGGATGGTTAGGGGATGAGTGGTGGTAGGGTTACCGGGTCACCTCTCGTTTACGAACCTCGGTCCTTCGTCCTCGTACAACTATAACCACCACCACCACCACCTCCACGGGCCGCCCGACCGTTTCTTCTCGACCATCTCCGAGTTAATTGCTCGGAAGGATTGTTACGGTTGGTTACCCGCAAACCCCTCCGCACCATCACGCGCCCGGGCCTATCTCGTTTAAAACGGGTATTGTGTGAATGTGGACAGGTACGGCGGAGGAAGAGTGTGTTTTGAGACGACGACGAAAGAGACGCGAAGGAAGGGCGACGGTATATGTATAGTGCGCAGGAGAAGTTGAGGAGAACAAGAGACAGGTCGACTGAGAGATAAACGGTGAACGCGTGTGTGCACGTGTGGAGAGTGGGTGGACTCAACACGCATACACACACACATACACACACACACACACACACACAAATACAAGCGGGTGACCTTAATACAGCTCTGACTAACAAAAGAAAATCACCGCGGTAGGAATGCTCGGAGTAGGTAGACGGAAAACTAACAGTATTCTATATGCTCGGTATATCCGCATTTTTACGTTGGCAAAGACGTTGCTTACGCGATCATCTACCTATTGACCCGTGTGACTTATTTGCGTTTCGCTTTTTCCCTCTTACCGATCGATCCCGTACTAAAACGTGTTCATGTGTAAGCGCGTAAGGTGAAAATCGATTTCATTGTGGTAGGTATGCGCGTGTGATTGCGATGGGAAAAATATTTCGTATTATCGGCGTGGCGCCGGTACCTACTCGTATATGTACGCCCTGAAGAAGAGTGGACAGCGCAGCGAACGAGTGAATGCCGTTTTTTGGGATCCGTCCAAGTGCTATGTGAGTTTTGTTGTAGGCTCTCGGCGAATGAGATATGTATATATATATATATATATATACACACCGATTTAAAAACAGTGGTTTTGCTCGTCCAAGACAGTTTCCTTGCGAAAATATATTTTTAAAATCAGAAAAACGGGTAGAATATGGTATAGATGGATATTTTTTCGATCTTCTTGGTAATTTTTTTTAGCGTAAAATCAACTGAAAAAAACACGTGCATACTACCTACGTTGAAATATTATAATATTTTCTCGTAACCGATAGAGATTTTTATTTTTTTTTTTTTTTTTTGCAAAGAAAACATAGTTACAATATATTATTCAACTATTATAAGTATAAGTATGATTGATAAAATTTAAATTTAGAGCCCTCAGCAATGCCACTTGTCAAGAATAATTACATTAGTTAAAAGATGATTTTTTTTTTTTCATGCATTAAGCTGTCTTTGGACCATTTCGTTTTTAGTCTATTGATTTTTACGAAAGTAAAGTTGCTTTAAGGGTCTTACAGCTTGAATATTTTATACGAAGGTAATAAGTAATGACCATAAGCCGTTTTATCTGCTTCTAACAATATTTAGAAAATTTAACCATAGGTTAATGGTGATTACATTTTAAATTGTAAGTACCGTGATTTTAATGAATATTTATAACTGTTATATTTTATTTGTTTTTGAATTATGCAGTGTACAGCTTACTCAAAAATTATTTTATTAGATATAATAAGTGCTACATATTGTGCTTTAATATTATGTAATATCTAAATAAAAATCTTAGCTATAAACATTTTTTTTTTCTGATTAATTGTGATGACTAATCATATAGTCACGTTAATAATTACTTATGACTTGTTTCAAACGTATACGAATAAGTAAAACAAAATTAAGAGTTAACAGATAACGTTATTTTTTCTAAATAATTGCACATTCGATAGAGTGTAATATTAAATAATTTGGTTGTAAGCAAATTTCCTATTTTATCAATAGTTTCTTTATAACATTTGATCGCTTAATTAAAATTCACTCCTTTTATTTGTAGATGACGTTTCACAAACTAAAGTTCATTACTTACCTGAAATATTTTAATTACAATTATTACATAAACGTATCTTGATATTTGAGTGGATTGTCGTTTATGCTTAATGAAATCAATTAACAGTTCATTTTGTATGACAGTTGTTCACAATTATAATCATTAATTATCCTAAGATAATGAGATTAAAATAATTTATATACGATCCATTTTTTTAACCACTTGATGTTTTCGGTAAGAAAAAACACATTGTGTTTAATCCTATACCAGATAAATATGGTTATTAATTAATTTTTTTTTATCTGAACAAATTGGTGAAATTTGAAATCTGACATCAAAATTAAATCCATGTTATTCTCCTTTTAAATTAATTCTTTCTTTTTTCATCTTTTAGAAATTATGATTAACTATTATTTTTGAATGTATGTCATATGCACATCGTTAGTAAAGACAAAGGATTAAATTTTTATTTTATATTTTTATATTTCGCGACTAAATCACAACACCAGTTCTTGCTTAATTACACTACCACCAATGTGGCAATTACGAGATTTACTAGTTAAATCATACGGGTGTATATCGACTCCACCGAATATTTTTATATATCGATTCCGCCGAAAATATATATACATGTAACATTACTTTACACAAATTACATTATACATACTATATATATATATATATATCATATCTAGCACGACGGTAGAGTGGCACGAAGCTAAGTAAGAAAAAAACATATACACTTTATAGAATAAATAAATAATAATTATACATATAATATAAGTTTTAAGTACATATAACTTAAGTATATTTATAAGCCCTTAAATCAGTGATTTGTGTATAATATCACAGTGACGGAGAAAAAATAGTTACAGTTAATAAAAATCATATATTATGTATAAGTAGGTATCATGTTATATTGAACACGAAAAACAAAAACATAAAAATTGTAATACAAATTGTAACTTTTTTATACCGATGATAATATACCAATCTTACTTACATTAAAATAATCAATAAAAGTTTACAGCTAAGCTAATAATACAATTTGTCGAAAATGGACGTCTGCTGGAAACAATACTATTATGTATTTACAAAATCCGAAAATATTTTAATATTATAATATATAAGTTATAAGCTTACATACATATATAAATCTTCGGCGGAATCGATATATAAAAATATTCGGCGCAATCAATGTATACAAATGCTCGGCGGAATCGATAGCCGGCGGAATCGATATCAAAACGGCGGAATCGATAAACTCCCAAATCATACAATTCATGGTCATTTTTAATAACGAGTGAAATTTGTTGACTTTGACTCGATAAATGAGACAAATGTTATATTTGTATACGTTGATTATGTATCAAAACATTTCCGATAGTCGCCCAAGTGGCTGAAGACAATATGTTATGGGAGTCTCAAGGATTTCAACTATGTAACTGCAAAATAAAATGTAAATCTAATAAATGCACTTGTTTATCTAACTTTGTACCTACATACTTCCAAATATCATCACATTTTACCCAGTAAACACGGTATGAAAATAAGTGATGTACCTATTAAAAATAATAGTGATAACATTATGTATTAAAAATAAGAATAATATAAATCATTGCAAAAGTATAGTAAATTTATAGTAAATATTTTTTTATTTTTTGTATTTATACATTTTCATTATAATGCATGATTTTTCTCTAAATAGCCTAAATACCTTAATAAAAAAAAAAAAAAAAAATAGTCTTCATCAATAATAACGATTGGCCAGGATTAAAAAATATTAATTTTTTCTAAGTCGTTTGTATCCGCCTATAGCCGATACACATTATCAATGTCTAGTTTTCAGTTCAAAAATAGACTAGCCTTTCTCCATAATGTCTGAATAATATTATCATCATTGATGGTAACATATATATGATTTTTTTTTACGCTCTCGATAAAATTTAAAAATAATGTAATATATTACTATACTGCTGATGAATAACAAAATGAACACGGTTCGTCTTGTATCCAATCGATCGTTGCCCGAGATTTATTAGTAGTCATTACCGAAATCATATTCTTCGATTCGAGTGTTTAAAATATCTGCGGCTGTTACTCGCATAATATAACTTATCGCACGACCGCGAGATTAATGTCTTGCGTTCATCTGTTTTTCCGGTTGATTTTTATTATGATACATTTGTTACGGCGGTTATCGACGCTTGCTTACACCGAATTTGAATAAAACGTGCATTGCTGACAATCCCAGGGGCTCGATAAAACGTGATCAATCGAAAGTACCGCTGGCGTCATCGGTGGCGGGATATATACAATAATGATATGATATTATTATTATTATTATTGTACCTACATATTAATTGTTTCTCGCTATTCATTCGGCGAGTTGGACGTGTATAGAACAACTTGACACTCGATGTTTCGACGCGGACGGTCGTTTTACTATTCTACTTAATGACGTTTTCCAATATTATGCTAATATAATATCGTTAAATACATATATATATATATATATATATATATATTCGGGGTATCGAGGTGTGTGATCAACAGTAGGGCTTGGATACGATGCCTGAAACTACGTTTTCCAATAAACAAGAATATGTTTCAAGAACATATTTTTTGAAGAATTTTTTTGCATTATTCAAGGTCTTTAAGGTTTAAGGTTATTTTTAAACATTTCTAAAGCGTTATCTATTTTTTAGTATGTTTTTATAAACTTTTTCTAGTGATAAGATGAAAAAATTTATGATTATAAAGTTGAATAGACATTTTGCACTTAAAAAACATTTAATTCAATGGTTTTAAATAAAACGATCCATAAATGTATATAATGTTAATAAAAATAAAGTTAAATAATTTATAAAAATATATTGTGATCTGTGTTTACGTATTGTGTATTTTTAAAAATAAACAGTTTTTTACAATTATATGTTGAAAGGGAAAACTTTTAGTACATTTATTTATATTATTAAATTGATTTTTCAAAGACATTTTTCGATACTATTAGAGCATTTAAGTTCGTGTCTGAATGATCAGTGCTAAATTCAAATTTTAGATAGCCAGGACACTATTCAAATGTTTCTCAAAATAAAAAAAATAAAAATTACTACAGATTTTATCAGGTATTTCTTCAATACACATTAGAATAATTGATGAACAATAATATTAGGTTCGCATGAAATAAATATGAACCGATCAAACAAACCTTTTTCGAAACTTTTGTATAATTTTTCAAATTAAAACATCTTTAATATCTTATTATGTAATAATTATTATTATCAGTATTGTTTTATAAGTTATCAATCAAATCTCAGGCCTGCATCTTAGGCGTGTATATGCACCGCTACTTAATCTGACATTGTAAAGCTCGTCTTGGGTCAGTAAGTAGCGAGTGATTTCTACTGATGTTAACCATCCCAGTAAGAAAATACTAATACGTGATAATATAGTACTAGTAGTTTTTATTTCACCAAAATCTCTCTTAAACGTGCGTTGCGACACGGCTATATAAACGTGAACACGAAAAAAAAACCACAAAAAAATGTAGTATATACACCCTTTCACAGTGTGTCGCATATTAAAACGAAAACTAATTTCCGTTTGCCGAGAGTGCTGTAAAATATATCGTACACCTTCGGGAAAACCGGTAAAAGTGATACAGTGCACAAGAGTGTGCGAAAAAATGTGCGAAAGGCGCAATTTTGCGGGGGGGGAGGGGTTTGATTTGGAGGAGTTCAGCCTTTCCAACATCAAAATTAACCCATTCAAAAATTTACATTTTAATTTTAATTGACGTTTTTTATCTAATATACCTACATAATAAACATAATAAACGTTGTTTGAGAAGCCCACGCTGTGACCGAGTAAAAGTCGGACATCGGAAGTTGGATACGAGAGATTTTCCACCGGGCCAGTGAATAGATGACGAAAGAACAAACGGAAATCGGCTAGATGGGCCAAGTTCATAATCTATTAATTTTCCATATTATAATCCTGGAATGATTATAATTATCGTTGCGCACGATTGATGCACTCGGCGATTGTGCGTGAACAATGTGTTTCGACGTTACGGCGCTGAGAAGCACCAGCGTGGCGTTGCGTTACGGCGGCGTATAATTCCGTCAAAATATTCGGTTTATGCAAATGATCAAAGGTCCCGAACCCCTAGAAACTATTAATCCGTTTTTCTACGAAGTCCGCGTGAAATAATCCGATCATTCGTTACGAACTACTAGTCGTTTCGCCAGACCGTAATAATGTGCTTACCGCAATAATCTGCCTATAATAATAATAATAATAATAATAATAATAATAATAATAATAATAGTAATGATTACGATGATAATCATTCGCATTATTGTTGTTCTGAATCTTAAACTTGTCGCACACACGGGCCATCCTATATATGTGTAGTGATATTCTTTCCGTACAGAGTCCGCAGCGGCGAACCGTTTGCGGCAAGCTGTGTTGCACGAATTACTACAGCGCTCGGACTCAAATCGAAATAAAATACACTCTTCTTACTGGCCGAGTATTGAATTTTCCACCGATGGTAATTTAAAACTTGATTTACAAGAGAGTTTATGTTTTTCACCGTGAATATTTGAACAAATTCATTCATTGTCAGTCATCGCAGCAGCTTCGCCTCCATAGAGAAAACCTAGAAATCGTTTTTTACCGTATTTTGTTTACTGCTGAAACAAATAACGGATTCGAATTTTCGAATCTGATTTTAAAACGCAGTTCATCCAGATCCGGAATTTAAGTGCGCAAAAAATACTATTTTATCTGTTACAATTTACTTCGACGTTCCATCTGGCCGTTGATCATTAACTGAAATTATTATACCAAAGCACTTTTACGTTTACGCGTTTACGTGTTTTAGTAAAAAATAATATAATATTATTTACTATACATTTAACCATGAGTGTATAATATTCTGTGGTTTACGAACAAAAATTTTAATAGATTTACTGTCCGTATGTATAAATTAATATATTATATAATACACTTTTCAAAAAAAAAAAATTTGAAATTTGACTGATGTAAATATATAT
This sequence comes from Chaitophorus viminalis, assembly GCA_025469195.1. NCBI lineage: Eukaryota > Metazoa > Arthropoda > Insecta > Hemiptera > Aphididae > Chaitophorus > Chaitophorus viminalis. The sequence continues at coordinate 54,272 of JAIPRK010001324.1, read as the reverse complement.
GTATGTACTTCATAGTTGTTAGCATTTATAATATAAAACTCCACAGTCCCCTCAACAAGAGAGTCCCATTCTGATGTATTACTTCTTACGAGACATTTTCAGGTTAGAACTTATATATTCGTACGATGTCCATGTATTCATGTTTGAATTGTTACATGGTACCAAAGTTGAACTCAAACCTAATATTATTTAGTGTCAACCCGTGTCACACGACACAGTCAATTTAATTTAATATCGAATCAGACCGAACTATTAAATGGAAATGCAATTGAACATAGTACAAATAAATAATACATTGTTGAATTTCTACATTTTTTTGTATACAATTTTAATCCGGTCAAATACGTTTAGATCTGAAGGAAATTTTGGTTCAAAACTGTGTATATTTTGATTATTCTTTACGGTTCTATTGTTCAACATTCAATATCTGATATTGTTTTTAGGCCTCACATGAATGATTAAAAAACGTCACATCAACGCATAACGTCCAATTAATTTGTATACTTTCATATTAAATAACCGTCGATTGTTTATGTTATATTTCTGTAGTTTCCGCATGGTACGTAATATAATGTAATATTATTGTAATTTTCATTGCACTTTGGAGGTCCTTACTTTCATAATAACTATAACGATTGTAATATAAAACGATTATTTTATCCCAAAATGGTGATTTTATTTATTTTTTTTTTTTATGTTTTTTCCATTCGTAGTAAAATGTTGTTTTCAAATCGTATTTTATTTGGATTTTACTGCATAACCGTGAAAATCAAAGTCAAAACTAAGAATATTTGCGTCATTATATACCCATTATTTCACATTCACCAGCGGTACAGCGACTGAATTTACTTGAATTGATATTTATACAATTTCCACAAACATAAAATGTACACAAATATGTTATGGAGCTTTTATTTTTTACACGTTTGCTGAACTCAACAAAAAAAAATATTTTACTTTAAGTGCTTATATTTACGTATTAGTATAACATTATTTCATTTTATTAAAATATGCATTTTCCCCATTTTTCGTTTTATAAAATTTCATAAAATATCAACATTAAAATGAATGTAATTTAAACCATTATAATATTATGTTGTATTCTATGAACTTTGTAATTAAAAATAAAAAAATCGACCGTATACTATTATCAGGTTATATAAAATAGGAATTTAATACATTAAGTATATTGCAGATGTACCTACAGTAGTAGGTACAATAATATAACCAAGGATTAACTTTGTTTGTGAACGGTGAATGTTGTAATAACTCATTTAGGATTAATTTTTTTGTACCAGATTTTCTAAACTCAAGATTATGGACGGATATCAAATTAACATTAATATAAATTGTTTACGATTTTCAAACAATTATTCAAAAGAAAAATATATACTGCTTTTTTCATTATTATTACTTGATGGTTTCTACTGACTTAGTTCTTCACTCAGTTGATATTTCTATTGTATAAATAGCATTTTATACTCAAAAGAAAGGTTTTTTTTTTTTACTCAAACCAGGATATTAATATAGTGGCAAACAGGGGCTTTTTCAAAGGACTTGGGAAGTGTGTTTATATAGTTCCCTTATCTGTTCCGTTCTTTTGTGTGCTATAAAGCAGACGTTAGCGTTATCGGGCTGTAATGACGTGTTTAAGGGCCGAATTTTAGACATGTTATCCCTTAGGAAGAAACCCTTTTCGTAGTATATTGGATTCTTTTCCTATTTTTTTTTTCTTTTTTGTCCCATATTATCATGTTAAAACAGGAATTATCGGCGTTTTGATTGATTAACCAGGTTGCTACGACGTTAAATCATGACGTGCACGGAAAAACTCGTATGACGATCCATCGCGTCGTACACATCACACACACTCACATACACGTACACTAAACTATGCTACACACATTATGCTACCTATTTCATTTTTTTTTTTTTTTTTATCATTTACATCTGAATTGAATGCATTAAAATCAATGGAAGGCACTCGAACGTAGCTCCATATAAAATGTAATCGTTTTTTTTTTTTTCCGCGATGAATATAAAAATGAAATGTTAAAATCAAGAACGACTCAACCAAACATGTATTTTTGCTTTAACCTGACAGCTATCACAACGTGTACAAAACAATTCTACTGGAAGTAATAGTTCCTATTTCATTCACACTCCGAAAGTCAATATTTCACATGCAAATGCCAACGGAGCAATAACAATCATCCGGCACATGGACGACTATATTTTTGTATGGAAATATGTGCGGCACGCAGCAGACCAACAGCAATACTGTGTGTGTTGTACATTTAAAATATACGAGAACGATTTTTTTACTGATCATAAAAGAATTAATGATAAAAAAATAAATAAATAAAATAACACCAGTCAGTAATATTAATGATCATAACCAATGCTTCGATATTATTGAATTTTTAATTACAGTCTTAAGATATTGGATAGTTAACATTTTAAAATTAATGTATTTAAATATAATATAATTGTTGTACTTACACTATTTCCGTATCAATATGTCTCGGTTACTTTATCTATTTTCCAATCATATATTATGAAATATTAGACCCCTTTAAATAATTATTGAAATAACTGTATGAAATTTGAAAAAATTTGCATGAAACAACTTAAAAACATACCATTAATATAATATTCAGATATAAAATTTCGTCTAGCACAGCAGTGATGAATTCAATGAATTAATTAATGATAATAATATTATGACTTTTATTCCGAATACCATACAATAAAACGTGAAACTTTATTCTTACCTTTTTTTTATTTATTTTTCAATTATCTGTCCCAGAGTATTCTCTAATTATTTTTAATCCATCCACCCATTAGGTCATTATTGACCCACCATGCTCATACGCTTGTTCTATTTGTAACGTTTCTCATATAACGTAATTTCCTCTTTCCAAGCTTCTCTTTTTGTCTATCACGCATATTATTTAGCTCGAATCATTATTTCGCAAAATTCAGTTATTTATAATACAACTAGTTATAGCTATAACGTTAAAATGGAATGGCTTTTGGAAGGGCATACGTTTGTTTCAACACTCGTCGCCACAAATCCCCGTCGCCGTCTCGATCATTTATCTCTTCCTGACGGATTATTGTTGACGAACCATTGAATTCGCTGCGAGCTGCAGTTATAATATATAGGTAGTCTGCACTGTCGACATCGTAAAACTGGATTTTACTGTTTCGACTGTTCCCGCCGCTGCAGCGTTGTCTCTGGGTGACGAAATTTTTAATATTCAAAATGAAGCGATCCTTGTAGGAAAAAAAAATTTAGAAAATAAAATATTTAAAAACCGACTGTAATATTAAATATTTACTTTACAGATCACCAGGCGCTTGGATCGATTGAAATCGTAATTTTGGAAAAATAAAATATTTTATGTTAAAAACCATTTGAATGTTCCAAAACGCGTATTTCACGGGCATATTGGTGCGTTTGTTTGAGTTTAAATATTCAACGGCTCTTTATTTGTTCGTGATTCAAATATGCAACTATAATGTTATTACAAAATTCATAATTGTTTATTATTCACGTCAGTTGTATTCTTGCCATTATCTATATGTGTGTGCAGTTTTAATTACTCTTAGCTGATGCGAGAAGTTGTACTTTAGATTTTAATCAGATTAATTGTCTACGTATGTGCCGAGGTTGGAGTGTTTGGTAAAATATCGGAGAAAAAAGAAGTATAAAATATAAGCAATCTCACACGGGAGGGAAATGCAAGCCCGATACGCCCGTTGAAATTAACAAACTTCTTTATTAGATTAACTAACTACGTGCAAGTTTTTGAACCTGTATGACGGCCATTTTATCGTTGCCAAAGTTTAACATTGCTATTAACAAGATAATTCTTAAGAAATTTAAGAATAAAAATTAATTTAAATGAATTAATAAACTGCGAATAAGAAATCAAACTGAAATGCGACGAGGCGGAACCACAGATTTGAATTAAGTCCTTAAATATTTTTACTGCCAGTAAAAATGTTATTCGCGTAAAAATACCTATACAAATTTAACCGTAACTGCGTTCCTATTATGGTGACTTCTCCTTTTACCTTAAATATATACGAACTATTGACACTTGCCGTATCGCTACGTAGAAGTAAACCATTTTGATAAACATTACCCATATCTTATCGGTGTCAATTTCATGGTATCTGTGCCGGTATTGAAAGTTGATGTCAACATAAATTTATCAATAGTAATATAATACATAAAGTATAATATATTAAGCCACTGAATATAAACATGAATTTAGTGTATTATGATTATATTATTATATACCCGTGTATATTAACTATAATATTATATTCCTTTTTTTGTTAGTACAACGATCTTTATTTGTTGGCAAAAACAATTGAGATATTATTATATAGTATACTGAATACGGTTTCATAGTGGACTGTATTGCAATCAAGATAGGTACATACTATAATAACAAACTTATATATTCAATTAAAAATGAACCGAAGTCATTAATCGAATATTCATTGCAATATCCCATAAGCTACATAAGTTATGAATAATGTATTATAACTCATTGAGTCAGCTTTAGTCCTGTTATACTTATTACTTCTATGCAGTTAAAATATTGCAAATTTAAAAATAATAAATAGGAGATTAAAATGTTTTATCTTCTAAAAATGTATTTTCTGACTAAAAGTCTATAGTAAACGAAAATGCATTAGTTTCCCGTCATCTACTTAAGATTTTAAAATACTATTTATCAATTGATTGATTGTACCTTGCATATAATTTGTTACAATATTTAAAGAAAAAATGGTTATTTATACTTATTAATCAAATCCAATGGTTCCTTAGCTAAAATTATCAGATTTTTCTCACCAAAATTTATGATAAAATCACAGTTATACAAAACAACTAGATAGCCAACTGACATCTAGTCAGTACCTATCTGAGAAGTATGATAACCATATGCTAAGAGGGCAATGTTATTCATCAAGTGCAGTATATAAAAATAGATAACAATGTGAACATTAATGATAATTAATTATAATTAATGAGTAATAATAATAATGCAAAATAACGGATTTGGTTTTATCATATAATTCGTATAATTTGTATATCAAAACGAATCCCCTTCTACGACATTGAAAACACCTCTGTTGTCTATTATCTCACGTAGTTATACACGACGGCAGCACGATGACCACCAAATAAACATGGTTATATTCGTCTAGACTGTTGTCTTATATTCATTATTTATAAGTTTGAAAAAAAAAAAATAGTCAAAGATTTTATTTGAATTTTTCCTGATTCCAATAACACTATTAACTTTTTATTTTTCCATTTTTTCAAGTTTAAGCAGTGTTTACATGTACGCTACATCACTGTAAGTTCCGTCTATATAAATAAAAATTATAATATTGTTTATAATTGTAACCGAAAACGCCAAGAAATCGCGATAGTGACTCGGCGAGTAAAAACAATGGTCGTGTTTTGTGATTAAATACCTCCCGCACTACTCGCAAAGTACCAATATTGACGAATATTCGCCGTGTATAATACCATTCGTAATGCTTTATAGGGCATCTTGAACACGCATCGTCTAAGAGTATTTACAACAGTTTTCACATCTTGACGTCATATGAATATAAAATTATTGCTGTCGTACATAATGAAATGTTGACTATGTCAACGAAAAATAAGTGTTATTTTTTTTTATTTTTTTTCCCCATCATCCATGTAATATAATAATGCGATCTCAAGTACCTGACGTGCACAATATAAAGGCTGTGATTATGGTATGCTATTATGGCGCAGGTTAAAAACATAATGGAGATAAATCACTAAGCCGAACGTTTTTAAGTATTATTATTTTTTTTTTTCATTCTTTATATTTTTACTTTATTACATCGGAGAAGAATAGTGCGAAAGTGTGTGTTGGTTAGTGGATGATGGTAATGGGAGGTAGGGTTGTATAATATATGTCGATGGAATCTAAAACATTTCGTTTTTGTGAAAGATTTCATCCGGGAAATTGGAAAACCTACGTAGAGCGATAATTATTTTTGAGCTATAAATTCGCCACGACGAAATAAACTCAAACCACCCGCTGGGACAAGCGTTTTATATAGGTTTGAGATATAAACATATATATATATTTCCCAAGAACCAGGGGAAAAAAATATAATAATAAACGACCAGAAAACCACTCTTTGGTCCCTAACGGCCGTTATGGATTGTTAATTTTTATGATACAAAAAAACTTTCTTAGTGCAATTCAAGAAGTAAAAGATCCCCATTCTAGATAATAACTTCCGAATGGCAAAACGTTTTCTGAACGCACCTCAGTGATATATATTTTTTTTTCATAATAAAACTATACTCAACAATAATAGCCGTGCATTTTTTATGTTTTATAAAATTAAAAAAAAAATTACTTTTACCACCGATGCAACAACTATATCTATACTTTACTTCCTGACCAGTTATTATACACTACATTTTGTAACTTATTTAATAAGCGTTTAATATAAATAATTTTAGGTTTTATTGGTTATAATGAATTGACTTGGAAATATTAACCATTTCATTTTTATATCCATTAATAATATTACTATTATTTTTTTGTTATTTATATTATTATTTCTTTGAAATATATTATAATTTATAAATTTATAAAATTGTATACACCGCATGACTTTTTAAGATAGAACAAAACATTTTATATTATATTAACTCACAAAAAACTTTTAATAAACTTAATTATATTTTTTAAATATTAGTAGTAATATTTGAACCAAAAAAATATCAATATATTGATTGTTAAAAGGTAATAACAAATTTGTTTTTGGAAAGTATTTTACAGTATAATAATAATTGCTATAGTAGATTTTATGAACTGAGTAAATGCAAAAAGTAAATTTGAAAAATTTTAAATATCATATTTATTTCTCACTTATTTATTTCATACTGAGCGTTAGAAAAATTAGATTTGTATTTTATCTAAAGATATATAAAATAAAAAGTTAACCGACTCAATGTTAAAATCCCATAAGATAAATGAAACCTGGGAGCTATATTCAGAGAGAAAATTGTAAGCACATATGATTTTACATGCACCGCAGTACCAAATGGTTTATTATTACTTTTATTTTCGGTAAAATTATCACCAGCCTCGGCTGCGTACATTCGTGCGATTAAAATTTTTGGATTTGTACATCGTTCGCGTATGTATATTATCGTATACCGGACCGAATTCAAGAAGGGGAGGCAATGGTCCCGTGTTGTCCCTAGTGGCAAAATGCAATGCTACTTTTACGTATATTACAAAGTGTAACAATCTACATAACATGTCTTATGGTTTCAAGGGGACCAGTATTGTGCTTAGATAGTTTTTTTGTATCTAGATATAGATAAGATATATGAACTCAAAATATATCTAGATAGAGATAGATAATGATAAATTAAAATATATCTATATATAGATACAGATAAAATCAATTTTATCTAGATGAAAATGAGATGATATTTTAAACATGTTTTTGTTAGATTTTATTTTTTATATTAGGTTTGTAGAAAATATTAATACAATTATGAGTTATGACAGTTTATACACGATGCTATTAGCTTTTCACCTTCAGTTGACACTAGTTTAAAAAATTCATCAAACAAATATTTGAATTTTATGTTCGTTATAAACGGTGTTGCTGATTCAGCTGGCCGATCATTCATATTTTGAGCAGTGTCTTCTAGGCGAGATCTCTTTACAAATCGATCCATAATTTAAATAAGATAAAACGATTTGAACGAAAAATTAAAAAAAAAAAATTAACTGAATAGACTATACGGCGTACGCGGACGGTTATGAATGATGTCATTTGTCAATTATGATGGTATGATACTTTTTCCATAGGTAATTAATAATAATAAATGAAATATTTATAACTTGCAGTGGTTAATTAATAAAGGTTGTTGGCGAATGGGGAGTGGACTGAGTGGAGCTGGTGGTTTATTCTTATTAGTTATTGGTATTTTTAAACTATTATAATACCGATTAATACCAATATTCCCAGTACTATCTTCTATCAGGTTATTCTTAGACCTTCAACTTGAATTATTTAATATTATTATATAAAGCTTATTGTCGACGATCAACGAATAACGATACAATTATTATTGTTAATTTCTTAAAAGTGGTACACATTAGCGACAAATGACAATAATAATACTAGGAACCTAAATATATACGTATAATTCAATAATTCATTATATAATATATTATACAGTTTTAAAAATAATATCGAAAAATATGATGTTCGTATATTTTTCAGACTTTCGTGAACAATCTAGATAAATTAATATATATGACGTAGTTTTATATCTTAGATGACAGGTAGATACCAATTGTGTTATTTATCTAGATAAGATAAAAGATACGATTGTTTTATCTAGATAAGGTATCTAGATAAATTTATCTAACTAAATTTAGCTAATGCACAACACTGGAGGGGACGGCTTAATTTTGTTGCCATAAGGACGGCGAAATTCAAAATACGGCCCTGATCGTAGATTTATAATTATTGTATAAGTTTATATTTTTGTAGAAATAGATCTGCTTACACTTCATCGACTTCATCGAAACCCATGTTATGCCAATGATTGAATATGATATCCAGTGCTGGAGCTTGTTCCGAGGATCAGCAGTGATCGTATGATTTCGTCTTACGGTAGCTGGTTGTCCTCGGGGTATCGTTTTCTACTCATGATAAAACTCGGACTTAACGTCCATCACAGTCGTAACAATAACATAGATATTATAATGTTATTGAGCTATAACTGTATTAAATGCTGAAAGCTTGGAAAATGAAAAATAAAAAACCTAAAACATCGAATGATTTATTATGTGTTGTCACTGATACTGATTATGTCTGGTTGTTTGTTATTTAACCGGGTACGTATTAAATCTGTTATTTTATGACATCGCTGGAACTGCAATCAATTGATATGTCCATTTAATCATTTTAATCAAATCGTAACGTTAATCCGTATAATAATATAAATGTGTGGTGATACCACGATTTAAGATATAATGGTTACCCAAAGAGCTATGATACATGCCACGATTTAAGATATAATGGTTACCCAAAGAGCTATGATACATGCCACGATTTAAGATGTAATGGTTACCCAACGAGCTATGATACATGCATTGTGGATGTGACCGCAGGTTTGACTCTGTAAATCAGCTTATATGGATGCCAACTAACATCTAGCGCTCATAAGTCAATGCAATTAATAATGATAATGATGTTAATATTCATGATTTCGTGATAATATTTATTAATTCCATGATAATAGAATGTCACAGTGGTCACGTGATTAATTGTTACGAATAAATCCACACGAGCGCTAGATGTTGGTTGGCTATCACAGAGTCAATTCAGCGGTCATTTTATCATAGCTCGTTGGGTAACCATTATATCTTAAATCGTGGGTGATACCGCCTTATCACCACTTACGCTAACGTGTCCGTACCATATTTGTCGTTACCATTATTTGTCTCTAACTTTGAATTATTATATAATATTGTAACGTTTGTTCCTGTAGATATTTATGTATTATGTTTTTGTATTTTATTCACTGTTGTGAATTATTGTAAAATTTATATTTATAGAGCGTATTTTCCTTGACACGTCTCGTTATGAATTTTTCCCCCGCCGCACGCGCGATCTTTATGCCGCGACGGTTACGACGTCGCCGCCGTGCCAAAAGATCGTCACTCTATATTTTGCTCTCGATCACGTTTGACATCGAAGCAACGTCACGGTCCGTACGACCGCTCGACCCGAGTACCCGTCTATCGACATACCGATCGCGCCGCGACTATATATTTTTATTATTATTTTTAATTTATTTTATTTTATATCTTTGTTTCCGTGTGCAATAAAAACGACTCTTCGTCATTCACACACTTCCGACTACCACTTTTTCATCGTTCTTACTTTTTCCCAACCTTCTGGTACCAAGTCCGTGGCTCAACTTAACGCGGCCTAAGCGCTACAACGAATACGCACCGGCTACATTGGTGCCCTCGACGCGTAAGCTACAAATGGAATGATTTGAGGAAAAATTGAAGTGAAAATATAGGTGATATTACGCAGGCTGCCAATGAATAGATAATAAAATATTGTGTTGAGTTTTCGCGTATTTACTGATGCAAAGTTATTACACTGTCATTAATAATATTAGGTTAAAAATAATAATATGGCTATTATAGCATTAATTATAAATACTAGAGCGTTTAAATTTAAATTCAATGATAATCAGGCACGTTAAAAATATATTATACAATAGACAACAGTAGGCGTCTAAGCATGTGAAGATGGTCATCGGTTGTATTATTATAAAATTAAAATATGCAAATAAATAAAAATACAATTGAATAATACAAATTATAGTCAAAGAAAATAGCGACAACTACTGAAATAGATTCTACGCAAAAATCAATGCTAGTCAACGGCGAATAGTCTAAGGGCTTAGTATAAACTATAATATATGAATATTGAAATATGTTAATACACGATACGATTATTCATGACAATGATGTATTTTTATTGTGTAATCAATATCAATGATTTTCAATAACTAGCTATCTATAAATTTGCCAACCTGTATGGTATCCCCTATTTACACTTCCTTCTGTTTGTATGGTTGAAACATTAAATGGCTACTTATCTATGCGTTAAACTAACATAAATCGAACCGTCCAACTCGCAGTTAAATGATAAGAAAATATAAAATTTTATCGGAAGTTTTCATTTTTAATTAACTTTTACATTATGCATTTAACCAATGCGTCAAATTCACACATATTTGTTAGTTTTACAAAGGTGAGATAGCAGAAATCGAATGGTTTAGATCAAGGAAAAATCCAGCAGCTTTCAATACTGTTCTGTTAGACAAGCAGCCGTTTTAGCGTTGAAACATTATAATAATATTATACCATTTGTTATTTTCATGATCAATGTATAGACCTATCGAATTGGAAAAGTTTTTGTTTTTCCACGATAAGCTCATCATTTACGTACGGACAACCACACCGGTACACTGCGCAGTGATCCAATGACAATTCTAAACCACGGTACGAGGAGATTCATAAAATCCAACTAGAAACGTAAAATAGCTGTTACAACACGATGGTTTTTAGACACTTTTATGTATTCGTATCGTACAACGATACAAACTACTTGAGTCGGGCGCATTGTGATTTGCTTGCAAAATAAATTTATATTAAAACTGTCGCCACTCGAAATACAGTGACAATGTTGTTTGCGATATTTATTAATCACGCTAACGTGTAATTATTTACAGTATTGCGTGCAATGACCGACGACAATAATCGCTGGTCGTGAAGCCCCATTATGTCAGTGGCGTAACTATAATACAGCGGGAGTGACGCAGAAGTCACGCTTCCCTCTCGTTGATCACATTATTTATATTTCCTTAAAAGTTATACAACATATTGCAATGTTTATTACATGATTATTTTTTCCACACTTGATTTCGAAATAAATACATGTGTTTTTGTATAAAAAGATATTTTCCCTTTCTTCTTCTTCATCTATCGTACAGACATTTTGGGCCCATTACCGCGACAACTTACTGCCTTCATCCTTGTTTGGCTTTTGCGGTTGAATCGAAACAATAATATTATACATAATTCTATTTTAAGGTGTAGTAAAAAATATACTCATCTCAACTTTAAATACTTACCAATATACACTTTTACTTCACCATTAGTGTCAAAGTTAAATTTTCTATTGCATGATATTGAGTATAATTTAGAATTTCATTTTCAGTATGAAATTAAGATAATATATAATGATTTTGACCATTCATTAGGTTGGATTGAGATGATGTAATACCCTGGGTAATATATTATTTTTTATAAAAACTAGCGATGCCACGTATCTATAAAGTTGAGTATCCTCTTTAGTATATTGTATTTTTTTATTTTAAATGTTACGTCGGCTTGGATGAGTAACAAATTTCAGCAAAGACGAGTTCTGTGACGTATACCACACGAAAACCAGTGTCAATTTTCAGAAACAAAAATTATGGAAGTACTATTTAAGAGATAATACATAGGTATACACGAATTACATCTCTAGGGCCCTGGGTGAAAATCGTGTAATTTTATTCAGTGGTTATTAAAAAAATACTTAAAATTAGTAGTGAATAACTGAATAAATAAGTTATCATAGTATAACACAAAACATTATATTATTGTTGAAAATTCATAAAGTTTTTGGTATTTATACTTTGAGTTCAATATTTTAACACAAAATTATCCAAAAGTTTTTCTTCAAATAATTACAAAAAAATGTCTACCTGACTTTCAGAAAAAATAATTGTGAACGTCTTAAATTTAAATGTTTATGAAATTGCATAAAATAATTATTTTTGATCAAACGATTTTAAAATATTTGTTATTTCATAAATAGTAAACGTTCGTAGAAACAAGTTGTTTAGTTTAGCATTTTATTTTCAATCTATTTATAGGCATTTTTAATATTTAATTTTATTTATTTATTTATTTATTTTTTTTTTTATAATTTTTGATAGAAAACAAATGTCACCGGGACAAAATACTCGGAAAATTAATAGTAGACATAGGTAGATTCCGCAGAAGTTGTTTTTACTGTCATTTGAAAATTATTAAAATACATAAACACAATTATTTTCTACAAGCATCTGAAGAGCAAATATTGACATAATATTACAATTTAAGTATAACATAATATATTTTGTAATACATGACTATTCTAGACTAACAAATCATCTCCTTAGTCGTTTCCCGTATGCAAAGGTACCTAGCATTGCATTCAGATTTAAAAAATTCATTACAATAGCACCCCCTACTTTACAGTAGTAGAGCGAGTCACCGTCGTTGGGGTTATTTTTTTTTTAATTTAATTTTTTCTTCATACTATAATTGAACAAAGAACGTTTAATCGATAACGGCCAAGCATATTGCCAAGTATATTGTAATAGATTTTTCCCGATACTCGGACGTACGCGCAAAGTCATTACGGCTTTATTAAGTCTCCAGTCGGTTTGCATTGTACGTGGAATATAACACGCCTCGATAACGTAGCAGTTGGTGCGATCGGGCATTTTCGTTGTTCGCCCGTACACCAACGGGCTTATACGTCCGAGAAATTATTGTAAATAATAGAACACCGCCGCCGCCGTCGTTTTCGCGACGCATTGCACGTAACACAATTGTACAATGATTCGTTCCGGTGGAAATGGTCACGCAGTAGTTATTCTTTTAAAGAGCTCCGCAGTTGTACTTAATAATTCAGATGCAATTTCGCTGCAAACGCCGGTGCAGGTGTAGGGCGTTTCACGTGCACTGCAGTGCTTGCCGTATAAATGTCACTACATAATAACGGTTATTAGAGGCATCGACGTATATGTTTGACGGTAGAAAAAGGGGGAAAAATAACAGAGTAGAGTTAAAAAAAAAATAATAATAATAATAAAAATCACATACGTACACGTACACCTGCACGCGTAGTACATAAAAATAATGTCAAGTAGCTGTTGAAATAATAGATTGCGCAGTATTCTACGATTTACAATGTGCATTATTATACGCACGATTAGTATATTCAGTCAAATCCGAAAGAAATAATAACAATAATAATAATAATAGTTAAAATAGCAGCGTGCGCGCAAGAGCTAATTAAAGCGCATAATATAAATGTTTAGATATAATAACCATCTTGTACGCGCGTAACATATTTGGGCCAACAATAAATTATTGTACAGAAAGTACCCATGTACACGTTATTTAGATATTACATTCGAGGAAAACTTACGGCGGAATGTTCACAAAGGTAATGTAGTTATGCGTCTTAGAACAGCCATATTTAAATTGTACAAACTTAAAAATGTTTTTCCAATCAGGTTTATTCGTAATTTACTTATTTATTTAATTGAACGGGTTTGGTCCTTGTAATACAAAAATACTAGTTTTTAAACATAAAACATATAGGTAAGTATTAAACATATTAAACGTATTGAACATATTAAACATAAATAAATGCAGATAACCATAAATAAATGTAGATAAACATAGTGGTATAACAATAACGTGCCGCGCCACGGCATCGACATTCGACAAGACGCGCACGTTGTTGTTGAGGACTCGGAGTTAGTATAGAATACGGCGGGTTAGCTCCTGACGATGCGTTTCTAAGACCTACGATCCCCGGGTGCGTGCAATGATCGCGGTGCGACTGTCACCGTAACGTCACGGCTCGTACGATTAATTATTATTATTGTTACGGTGACAGACGTGCAGTCGCGTACGTGTGTCCCAACTTCTTCCCAACTGCAGTCAGTCGAGTCAACATGCATACGCCAGAGAGTGTGAAGTTTGTACGTATGTGTGTGTGTGTGTGTGTGTGTGTGCATACGTTTTATCAGGTACTATAATACGTCATCTTTACCGTACACGAATGTCCCCCTCCCCTGCATCATTAGTCATGGAAATCCATGGGAAATATTGGGTGGAGGCTACAATTATTTCTGTATACCTATGTCACACTCCCCTTAAACTTAATTACTATTAATATTATATATTGGCATTGGCATATTATTTTACTTTAGTAATACGAATAAAATCATTGGGTAGTAATTTATTGTTACCTAAACGTATAAGTAATGTTATGTAAATTGAAACTAAATTAAAAACGAATCAGTTTTTAATTCATGACGTATACTCTAAAAATAAGTAATCACATTTGATGTCATTAATTAACATCTATATTATCATAATGTAATTAATATTATTCAATTTTATATCTTTCATAATTTGATAGTTTAAACTGTTGTATGAAATCAGCTTCAGCAGTGCTATACAATATATATAATATATTTTTAAATCAAGTACGGATACGGTTATACCTACAAATACAGAATGGGCTAACGAGTGTATTAGTGTTTTACATAACCCTGTATATATTATATAGGTATAATTGATGTAGCTATAAGACTTGCTTTGGGGACACACCAGTTATACAATTGTATATCGTAAAACAATAATTTTTATTAAAAATATATTATTGAGATAATGTTCATTAAACTTTACAGTATTTTCGAAATTTGACAATAAGTCCTCCCCCTGGTTATCCCCTAATAACTCCCTCCATCATCAAATAGTGACGAGTTCGACGGAGAACTCTATTTATTTTCAATAAAACGTCTATTTCCGATCACGGAGGATTCATGTCGACCATCTGCAGCCAGAAATTCGATATTTAATAATTTCCCCAAAAGTCCTTAAAAGTAGAACTATCCAATATTAATCCGGGCGAGGGTGAGAGCGAGTAGGATATGCGATTCACACGTGACGTTTTACGCAGTGTATACGTGCGTGTTTTTGTGCGCATTATTTCTTCGATTCAGGCATACATACAGACACACACACACACACACACACACACACACACCCACACATACACACACACACACACACGCACACACACACACACACACACACACACACACACACACACACACAGACTACTATTACGACAATATGTTTTATACAAGTCATATTAACGCCCCCGGCCATCTGCTTATCTTGTGGAGTAGTATGAAACCAATTTGTTGCTACTGCTGTTGTTGTGTTGTGGGCGAGCAAAATATTCCGATCTCTCTCTCTCTGTCTCTCGCTCACTCTTTCTTTTTCTCTTTCTCCGTCTCTATCTCTCACTATTTATTGCACTTTATCTTCCCGTCTTCTACACTCTTGAGCGCGAAACATGTCATTATACGTGTGCGTGCGTCACGGAAAAGAAAAGAGATAGGACTTTTGCGCGTGTTTTCGGAGAGGACGAGGGTCATAAACGTGTGGCAAAGTCGTGAGGAAATGAAATTCCGAAGCAGTAAAACTTTTCCAAATCGATTGCCAACCTCCACCATTACAACACTCCCTGTCATCCGTTATTATACATATGGTGGACTTCTCGGCCGACCACTTTTACCGTCTATCACACGTGCACATTCACTTGCAAACAACCTTTTAGCGGTTTTGAGGTCGAAATGTGTGGCAGCCTTTCCCTTCCCCCCCTTTAAGCACGAATGTTGTCCAGCGACGGTCGTACCCCGACCCGTAACCGTTATAAATGTTATGATAATTTGTAATCTGAAAATCAGTAGACGTTATCGGTTATTTCGTTCCAGAGAATAAAATCCCAAGAAGATCTCGGAGCTGGGTCAAACCTAACTCTTTGTGTGATCCACGTCCGAAGTTCTATATATTAACCTCTGACCCATTCTGTTTATTCATCTTGAAGCGTTTTTTATTTCAATTAATTAATTACCAAGAAAAACTAGAGCTGAATTTGTTCACCAGATAAATCAATTAATTAAGAACTCTGCTATGTGGTACGTTTAAAATGAAATATAAAATATACATATTCTTGTTCTTGTTTACATACGACGATTGATTAAAATACAAAATTGCAATTTTCATGCACTATGATTTTTATATTTTTTTTTAGATCCTCAGACGACTGATATTTATGCATATTTACATTATAATTATCTATCCAATTGTGAACACGCTTGATCCTGAATCAGGCGGTTATTGAATTTTACACACTCTAAAATAAAGCGTATACATTTTCCAAGAACCTAGCAACGTCCTCATCTTAAAACAAAATGAAAATAGAAATTATGATAAATAAGGTAAATAATGGTTTAGTGCAGTGCAAATACAATTGATAATTATGATGTTTTTAATATAATCCTATAAATAAAACATCAACTTGACCTAATCTCGACTACCGCACGTGCATATGAATTCATGCATACGCTTAATGGCATTTAAATCCATTGTCTGTGCGCCTTTGCTAAAGCACTCCTTGGCGATTAAACGGAAAACATCAAATGAATTAATTCACATGATTTTATTGTATGCTTATAATATATTATCATACACACATTAAGGACACGCGTGGGAAGTCACGTGGAATCTTTGAATTGTATTTAATTTTGAATACATACAATTTATTTTATTGTTTACTTATAACTATAATGTTTTCCAAACACTGATGTTTCTACGATGTAATCAAATATTATAAAATATTAAACACCCGTAAACTACGTACGTTTTACTTGGCGTTCACCATTCGCTGGAATTTAGTCCGTATCTATCAAACGTGTTTCGTTTCAGATACCTTTTGATTTTATTCCATGAAATATCGATGGCACGAGTTATCCATCCAATAAGATAACTCCAATAATATTATCGTAGATGAATATATTTTACAGAAAATTTCGTTACAAAGACAAAATATTTCTTGCAATTTATTGAAAAAACGACTGGACGTGTCTTCTTATGTTAATTTGGTGCATTATAATATTCTTGTTCTATGAAAATAGTTTTATGCACCGAAATAATAACCATCCGCCCCGGACTCGGTTTGGATTCACGATTCGGATGGAACGCATGATTTCACATAACCAACCGGAAACCTTCGTTCATTTCACGTACCTGTAGTGATGAGTTCAGGGAGAGGGAATGTTATTGCGGGGTTCTTAAGAGGTTTGAAGGGGAGTTAAACCGGAACGTACATTCACCGGTAACAATCATATTAACATCTTGGTTACGATAACACCGGGAGTGGTTATTTTGTTTTTTCGAGTAATCTGTATGCTGTTATATGGATCAATATTTTACGTAGCCGGCGTGCATAAATGTAGTAGTATGGTGAAACAATCTCGTCTTCAGTGTTGGCAAAATCCGAAGTAATAATAACGAAAACGGACGCAAGAGTTTAAAACGGAATGCTGATGCGGGTATTCTTGCTTGCCAATAACGTGCGTAATTTCCGGCTTGCACACGTCCTGGAGGGAAAGTTAGGGATTCATAAGGGATGGTAGACAGAATTACCTTGAGCCACCCTCTCTCTCTCTCTCTCTCTCTCTCTCTCTGCCTGTCTCTCTGTATCTCACCCCAACACCGACGACGATGACTATGACGTCGTGTTAATAGCAACAATAACAATAACAAAAAGAGCAAACACAGCCTTTGGAACGTATAACCCTAAAGAAAGGAAACCGTCTGCGTTTCTCCACCACCATCATGTCGGGTGGTAGTGGTGAAGCCGATTTCGCTTACGCGACTCGTTGCGCGCACGTATATCCATTACGCGGATGCGTATCGGTTAATTACAGAACCGTGCGGCAACCGTCGCGGGATATTGCCGGTCCCCATATCATATAGAACAGGGGTCGCTAATCAGTCGATCTTACTAGGCATATAGGCCAATCGTTTTAATAATTAATTTTACTATTATTGGTCGATCAGATAGTGCGGACATCGGATATTATTATTTTGAAGAAACGATAAATTATTACGATTATTCATTGGAGCTGTAACGACAATTTTTTTTTTTTTGCTTGAAAAAAAAATCTCTTAATTATCAAAAATTTAAATCATTCTAGGTGCCGATCACCAGGGACTTAAAATATAAAATGTAGATCACTTGTTTGAAAAGGTTGAAAATCCATGATATAAAGACTTGGTTCAAGCTCCGTCTCGTATGCTTGCGCATAACCTTAGATGCATCGCAGTCTTTGATCATGTACACCACACAGAGTTATGGAAAAAAATCGTGAAGCACAGCGATCGGACTCAATATCAACATTGGGCATGAGCACATATTATGTGTGTAATTTACCATGACCAACGGTCGATCAAATATCTCGTATTCAAAGTAGAGAATTTGTCCTCAAATTAGCCGATTTCCTTGCTCTGATATAAATAGCTCAAGAAATAAATACTCTATGTAACCGTGGCCAATTTAGTATAAAAATGCGATCTTTGTGAAAAAGATTTCAAGACACTTTTTGGTAATTTTTATATTGTAAATTTCAATTATAGGAAATTGTGTACTGCATTCACTGAATACTTTTATGTTGAGGTGAATTTGATGTGTAAAGTAAGTAAAATAAAAAAAAAATGTACTATTTCGTGAGACAATAATGATATTAATAGTGCTTAGGTATTTATTCTTATTTGCAGAAGGAGTCAAGTTTTATTTAGAAACTGGATGTTTAGCAATATTTGGTGTATAATTGTACCAAAATGTCTGTAATTACATTTGAATAAGGTTGAATTTCGTTTTCTACCCAAAATTTAGTTAGTGATCTTGACCGCTGAAAGATCTCTCGTCAAAAACATTTTTTTCGAGTACTACCTACGAGCGTACTACAGGCTGGAAACCGTTGATCTAAGGCAGGGATATCCAACCTTTTTTACGGAGGGCCAAATTTAAAATTTGCTTCAGATTCGAGGGCCAAAATTACGTAGGGATGCATAGATGGAAAATTTAATCGAGAATGGACGAGAACTATTTTCTGACCATTTAAAGTTGTATATATTTTTAATATAGTTGTAGGAAACAACATCTAAAAAAGTAAATGTTGTCTATAATTTATTGTCTTATAAATTATTTTTCGAATAGAAAATTAATAATTTGAAAATAATTATAATATTTTCAAAACATAAGTTAGCTTGGCGGGCCAATTAAAAAAGCTTGACGGGCCGCATCTGGCCTGTGGGCCGTAGGTTGGAGACCTCTGATCTAAAGGAACGTGGTAACCATGGTGATCGTTCGTACGTAGGCAGTCCAAAAAATCGATGGAAATCTCCCAAAACGAACCGCGTAATGTGCAAAAACTCAGAACAATGCGATGCGGCCTCGATGAAACTTCCAAAAAACTCGTCTGCAATTGTGGGGCTCATCGAGAAACAAAATGTTGGCAAATGCACAACTTAGTACTGCGATCATCCGTGATGGATATTGTAACCACCGCAATTTCTATATATATACCGGTGTATCGTCTTCTTTCGTCTAAATTGTAATCCGACATAATCATTGTTAGTGAATTTTCGAATTTCGAACGAGCCGGTTGTTGCGTTTTAAATAGATGTCCAAAATATCGTAAATAGGTATTGTCCAAATTGATGTCATAAAGTCCATATATTATAAACTGGTCAGTCAATTTAACAATAAATGAATAAATAAATAATAAATATTACCCTGACCTGGTACAGTTACTGTACATATAATTGTATTATCTGTGTAAGATATTTATATTGTATATATTATATTAATAAACAATGATTTCTGGGTTATGTGTGATACTGATATTTATTATAATCGTACGGCTTATAACAAATATAAATGTTTGGTTTCATAACCTTATGAACAAAAATAATGGTATAGTAACATCATTTTAGTTTACGTTTACTTGTAATTGAGTGTCACATTTGACTTCCATTTCATAACTATGTATAACATCAGAACATATACATCATGACAAAGTGTATCGTAAAAAATAAAAATAGTTGTCAATTTTTAAGACGTCAAAAAATTAAAGGACCCAAGAGAAACTTTTTTTTTACATTGAATAGAATAATAAATATAAGAATTGAATGACAGTAAAGTTTTGACAAAATTTTAACATAATTATAGTTTATATTTTTTTTATTTATAATTTACCTTGTCTATTTATTTGTATAATAATTAACACATAAAGAGATAATATTATTATTATTTATTTATTATCCATTTATTCGAATAAAATTTCGTACTTGTTCGGAATAAGTTCAAAGTCATAACAAAATTAACTTCTACAGTTAATTATACTTTGCACAATATCCTGATTAAAAATCGTAATAGTAATTATTATTATGATAATTTATTACAAACCGTAAATTTCACTGTTCAGAATAACATAATGTCATGAATATAATGTTTTTTTTAATTTTCAACCTAAATATTTTGTTATTTTATTAATTAGTTCGTCTAAACTAAAGTCTTTTGGTTTATTCATGTTCTATTCATCAGGATTTCACTATGGAAACCAAAAAGTGTATGTATAGGTACTATATATTATAGAAAAATTTCAATGGAATGGTACAAAGGTAAACTTTGAATGAAATGATCAAAAGTTTTCATAAAGAATAAAGTTTTCATTTCAGTTTTTTCGAAAAAAAATTTACAATATTAAATAAATCGTTGATATGTACTTTTGATCAAACAGTGTTTTTCATTATTATTAAACATTTCACTGCACTTTGATGGTTTATTGCACAATGCACGAGTTACGCTACCGTTGTTATGATACTTATAAGACATGCTAGCTCATACATAATAAGGTATGTATAAACAATGAAAAATATGGTTCAAAAGAAAAAAAAAACAAATGAAACGCAATGTTGACGTTTGGTTTGCACATTAATGGTATTGTTTCGTATACAAATACGTGATAGGTAAATTTTATTTCAGATGTGTCATGTTAGGTCAAGTTAAAAATAATTAAAAACGTAAAAACAGTTGAATACGAACGGTTTGAGTTCGTGAAATATGATATTGTTGAATACGACGTGAAAATCAAAGAAAAAAAAAAAAATTACACGTCGTGAATTTCAAAATGTAAAATGTACTTTTATCCGTAGGCATATATTAATATAGTTAATGTATGTAATGTATAAAAGCCGAATTAATTCCGAAATAATACATTTCGTGCAATGAAACGTTGTTAAAAATAACCTGCACATTAACGTTGCACAATTATTATAATTACCGACGCGCCACTGGTGCTACGCGTAATTGTAAGCTCATGATTGACATCGGGACGGGAATATTTAATAAGACCATTTTAATTGCATCACTTTATCCGAATTTCTATTGTTTAAGTCCTCTGTTTCATTGGGTTGTGTACGTTAGCCAGTACACATACAATAACATGCGGTCGTTGTGTATACACGTAAATAATTAATTTACTGTTTAGATAATTTCCGTTGTTATTTTTATTTTTTATTTTTATTTTCTTTGCACGCGGATGAAATACGGCGAAACGCTTTTCTCCTTTTCCCTATTATGTTCCCGATGTCGGTGAATTATAAATGGGGAAACCTCAACGGAATAATGTCTTAATTTCGAACGGAAATGTGTATTTTTGAAACTTAAAAATTGCCTCTCCGGCGCAGAAGTAATAATGAAAAAGTAAACGCGAAACAAATGACCGCGTACCGTCTAATTGGATTGTTTATTATTTACTATCGTATTATTTTATTTCAATGAAACTCCGAGACACATAAATACACGCCGCGTTGTGGAACGGTTTTCGCGTTTAATTTTATCGCTGCGATCCGTCTTGTATTGTAGTAATTAGTTTACGACGAGTGGAAATTGTCCGATTGATAAATGTACGCACATTTACACGGCCGCTCACGTCTAGACACACACGTCCAATTCGGTAATGCGAACGGGAAAAACAATTGGAAATAGTGATTATGTTCCGAGCACTGGTGCCGGGGTTGTTTGTCCGACTGGAGGATAATTCTTCGGTTTATGGAAAGGTAGATACTCGGTTAGGTCGTAGGTCGGATTATAATTCACTTAGCCGATTAACAGTATCGTAAACTTTAATGACAACATTAACGCGATTCGGCACGGTCACGGACAAGTTAATTGCTGTTTGTTAGGCAAGACGTTCGGATGGTCGTAAACGAAATGTAATTCGACGAAATATTTCAATCGACGGAATGTGACGGATGAACGACCGTCATGCAACACTGCAGCCATCTCGAGTGACAATTGTACTGACACTCCGTCTTACATTTTATGGACTCCGTGAACATGTTAACCGAATTAAACGTAAAAACGTGTTCATTTTGACCGTACGGAAAGCTCGAAAATGTATTTGCCCGCACACCTGTCGGACCGGTACGGTCAAAGTTCTAGAATAATAGTTGGAACCTAAAAATGCATTACGGTTTCATATCATGCTACTTTTTATGTGATTGGGTAGGCAACCCAATACAGGCAGTACATAATACCTGTTTCCGAGATGATCTTTTGATCTTTTACGAACTTTTTAATATTTCCGCGGGACAGTTTTACGCAGTCTTCCACGTAAACAATAAATTGTTTTTGTATTATTTCCGTTCATATTCTTATGCCGCGCCCTACAACTATTGGTGTATAGAATTTTATAAATTATTCATGGCTAATGGGCGAATCATCCGTCAATGTCAAATAATTATTAAATTAATAATACAATAACGCATTGCCGCTGCTATAATGGTATACTGTATCTAGCTTAAATAAATTTTATATTTTTAATAACATTTTATATCCGTACACGCGGCGCATTGAATAGATAAATCAAGTACATTCGTGTCTTGTGACAAATATTATTGTGTATTTTGATATTTCCACCAATTAATAAAATAATATTATCTATGTACTTTAAGGTAGAGAGAATTAATATTAAATTATAATATGCACTGTTCAAAATATTGCCCATGAGTAATATTGTAATATTTTATAATATCGTATGCAAAATACTATAAGAATGAAATTTATCAAAAGTAATGAGATGAAATAAAAAAAAAAAAATTTCGTCAGAAAAAATGATTTGTATCGAATAATAATTGTTTTCTACTTTTTTTTTTTACCAATTTTTCGCCTGCAGTAGCTTAGGTAACTAAACTTAATCTTGAATATTTCGAGTAGTATTATGTCCATGGGGTCGGATGCATTTCTATCTGTCATTTTTATTTTTATCATAGAAAATAAAAAATTCACGTTCCATCTTTCCTCTTGTTTATTGGATTTAGAGGATAGCATCTGGAGTCGGATCACACAACCACATCTCTCATCGCGTAAAACGACAACTTAAATCAGATTGCGGTTCCTCTCGATTCATTTCTCGCTTACCCTAGATATACATTGCTCTGTTCCGGAATCTATTTGTAGAATTTTTCGCCTAATAAATAATATCATAATCAGATTCTAGATTAGACGTTGGATTGATACCGCATGCACTGTCCTATATTTTGTAAAATAATTTAGAGAATCTTGCGAATGTATTCTTTCGACGGTCTGAATGCACACGACGTACGGAACACCGTATTGACAGCCGGACAGTGGGGGTCGTAGAGGATGATGTCGAATCGTTTGTTGTTTCTTTAAATCGACAGAGTTTCGAGAATTGGCCAATATTCCTCACATGTAATTGCTACAAGTAAGGTTGGATTGGTCATGATAAGATAATTCTCGGTTGGTCCGGAAGACGTTACAGTGGTAAAATGTTCTCTTAACGTAAGGGAGCCAATATTAGGTATCCAGGTCTGTAGCTGGTAAACACTTGGGTAACATAGAATTACGGTCTAAAATATGTTACAGTTGTTATGTAGTTTCCTATTGTTACGGAATACGTTAAAACAAATCTCAACGTCAGGAAATACAGCGGATACATTAAGGTACCAAATTACCGTAACGATAATAAGCAAATATTATACTGTTTGGAGTCCACACCATCAGAGTTTTAGCTAAACGTAATTTTGCCTCACGTTTATCAAATGTACACTGTTTTACGTTAACAAATTATATTATGTTTTGTTTACCAATCGATACACAAAATAATGAGAAATGTTCATTGCTTGCAACAAATCATCAATGAAACAATCATTAGGAACTTTTTCGAAATGTATAGGAACTTTTGTTGTGTCAACATATACTATTGGCATTAAAAAATTGTTGTTTGTGGCTTGAGTGCGAATCATTATGCTTAAAACGAACTCTAATCGACGAGATGGAAAAAACTCAATTTATTTTTTCATCACCACGTGTGCATATATGGACTGCTTTTTTGCCACGGAATTCGTCTTAGGTGCATCTCGATTTAACGTCCTAGTACTATAGTAACACAAATGGGCAGACTGAAAAATACAAATTTATCAGGTGGGGAAGAATGCGTAATGGAGCGAATCGCACGAGATACAGAGTTTGCCTTTCTGTCCATTCGGTGTCACTATGAAATTATAACAACATACTACATCGAATAATAGTTCTGTATAAGATAAGCAGTTACATTTCTCCAGCGTTGGCGATATACTGATTTTGGCATTATGAACAATATAAAATCGTTAAAAATAATATAATTATATTTATATCATTATTCGTTGTTATTTGTCGTTAATTTTTTTTTCTTTTATCAACATTATTGTACAATTCAAAAACATATTTTAAAGCATCTATTTTGGCGTAAATATACTTTATTTCATAGAAAAATCAATACACAAAAGTCACATAATGAAACTATAAAAGTGCATAATACTGATTGCCTGAACATTTCAGATAAATGTCTTGGAAACTTTTGTTACTAATAACTGATACATATTTTAGTAAGCAATTTAATTTTCAATCATTGTTTACGACATCAATAACTTTGTTATTCTACGCAGTGCACGCTCTATATTTTCAGGCAAACAAGCATATGGGGGAATTGGTTTTTGAAACCGATATTGGAAAACCGTCATTTCGAATCCACGCAATATTACATAATATGTAGTAGACCCATGGGGGACGAGCGGTAAAATAAGTTTGATCTGAGATTTCCAATTTTATGAAACCTACGCATTGCGAGATGATTTAGAAAGCGGTATGAGTAATAAAATAAAATAAAGGCGTACGTGGTCCATGGGAGTCGTCGGTTAAAATATTAAAATCGAAAATTCTCGGTAAACCGGCTATTGTGATTTGAAATGGATGTATGTAAAACGTGGGCGGCAAAACACTTTACTCGTAATTCAATGTGGGAATCAAAATATATATCAAACGGATATCGCGTAAATTTGCCATGACCACCGTTAGTGAAATGGTTTAAAAATACTTTGTCAGGCACATAAATGTATAAATAACGCGGAAAATATTATAATATGTACCGTAGAGGTTCACGTTTCGCTGTGGCGGCACATGGAGATGTAACACTTTCATCGGCAGCGGTGATGTCGGTCGTTTTATTTGTTATTTTCGCTGACCTCTCACGCGTCTCGATTGTCCACTCATCGACGTATAATGCGCATTCGTGTGGGTGCGTATAATATTTTATGTAAATGTGTGTGTGTGCGTATGTGAGTATGCGTGTGTGTGTGTGTGTGTGTGTGTGTGTGTGTGTGTGTGTGTGTGTGTGTGTGTGTGTGTGCGTATGTGTCTGTGAAAGGGTAACGAAACAATGTCGTGTCATTAAGCTCGACGTGGTAAATGTTATTCTAACAACCCGTGTATCGGACAAAAACAGGTAAACGGCTGGCTCGACGGTATGGGAACTGGTGTCGTCGGTTGGGCTATGGGCGGACGGGCGGCTGCAACGGATTGGCGCATGACGAATATCTATATTTTGAATGGGCACTCGTTAGCGTTTGGGATGCAATTAAAAAGTGTCCGGGGCACTGACAATGACACGTCGTTATGCGACGATGGAAGCGGTGGCGGTGGTGTGGTGAGCGGGGCAATGACGGCGACGAGGGAAATGAATGGAAAAGCGAGAGGAAAAAAAAAAGCGAGGAAAAAAAATAACAAGAATTGAAAACAAATTTCCCTGGTCCGGCGGGGCGATCGCGATGTGTGGGGAAAATTTAATTTCGGAACGGATAAAAGAAAAAGAAACAATGACGCAAAAATGATATTGGGCTAACGTGAACGGCGCTCGAGGTCGTCTCCAAGGGGATATGCATGCCGACCGGTGTGCGTGCAAGAGCGAGCCGGCGCGGCGGGAGTTTTCGGGTTTTTTTGATTGGTTTCGTGATTCGGCCGGACCAAGACGTGTTTGCTATTCCCCCTCGGCCTCGAGGCGGCAAACACAAAATCTCATCATGGAGCCCAATCGAACCGTACCTATACGCGGTGGTGGGCCGACGGTCACGGGTGTGTTAATCCCAAAGGATATACACTGTGCAGGAGCGTCACAATTAATTACACCTATTCGTGTACCCGCACACATGGTACATGTATATATATATATATATATATATATATATATGAGATTTCTCTTCTGGCCTCACCGTACGCCACCGCCATGCGCGCGAGCAGCTCTGAAAAATATATTAAATCTTGTATCGCATTTGAGTCACGTCATCCTGCGAAAAACCCGGGAATCGTTTGCCCAGGCAGAGTGTCTGAGAGCTATTTGAAAAAGGCAATAACTTTTGTTTTGTTTTTTTTTTTAAATATTTGAATTTTTTTTTTTTTTTTTTTATTAACAACCATCCTGCATTATAGTAAAATTGTATTCAAATTTTAACACTAATAATTTTACATTACCGTTTAAATTTAACACATGTTTAGTGAATCTGAGTTTTAGAAAAAAATTTCTCATAAAGAAGATTAATGCGTTGCTTTTATAAAGTTTTCTTAAGCTTTCTAAATATAATTTAAATAAACAAATTATGATTACCGTAATTATAACATAATATCAGCATTCCCCAATAATGGTTTATCAGAATTCAATTTAGTATTTTGATCTAATATATAATTGAGTTCTAATTTTCAAATGTTTTAAAAATTGTAACATATAAATGACATGACTTTGTTAAGACATTAATTATTTATCATCAGTAATTTTCTAAAGATCAGGTTCACAAAATTGTTATTTTAATTTTTTTCTAAAACCACAGTGTACAATTTTAAATCTTATAATCTGGGTTCTTAAAATTAAAATAAAAAGTTGAGAATACTGGACGGAACAAAAGTTATTACTGTTGTCAAATAGTTCTGAAACTCTTTGTTAATGTATAATATATTATATACGTTTCAGAAAATCGAAATAACTGTCCAACAAATGTATGAATATTATCAAAATTGAAAAGCTCCATCAACTGATACCATTTTTACTAAAATCAAAAAGAGTATTTGACGTGCACTCTCCGGCCGTATATATTTTCTGACTGTTGTTTCAGAGTGTATGGTGAAATGATTTTTATTATTATTTTATTCTATACTAGATCATTTTTAAGCTTATTTTTGTTTGTATTTCGAAAAAAAACCATAATAAATATTAATGAATGACAAGATTACAGACCGAATTAGAGTGATACAAATTTATAATATACATAAATGCGTTAACTTCTGTTTTATTTTTATTTTTTCCAATAATATTGTTTTTAGATGATTCTATTAATATTATATTTGTTGGTATTTGTTATAATCCACGGGATTAAAATCTTCGCTTGTTGCTTATCGAATTTTTCTTTTATCTATAAATTGTATTATTATACAGGTTTTTATTTTCGTAGAAGCTAATTAACATTAATATAAGCTTTTAGTTTTTAGAACGTTGTTTTATTCCTAAACCCGACTGATGTACGGCTGTTGGACGCTAAAAAACGATCTAAATCATAAATGCTTTTAAAAAATAGTTAAATCGCAGACAGTGGATGAATGTTTTCTTATATTGTATGCTCGACCGTCCGAGGTATCATCCGAGTTATAGACTCTGAAATAATTGTGCAGTCACAATCGCTGCCAAGACGCACAATCAGAACCATGTAAAGGGTTAAGAAATTTGGTCAACTTCCTTTGTCACCGGATAAGTACAAGCAACGCCGCAGCTGATGACACGATTACGCGATTACCGACTTGCGAGCATAGAGACAACGATAGACAATCATTTATTATTATTATTATTATTATTATTATTATGTCGTGCGAAAAGGTATCCAGCAGTGATTGGTAATATTTTAAAAGCTTAGAATGACAACGATAATACCCTTGGGTGCGTCGCGTGACCCTAGGCCTCGGTTTTTGGATTTTTTTTTTAATCAAAACTCAACTCTGAACAATGTTTCATTCGCACTGCCGAGTATTCTTATCTTTCAATAGAACGACGGAGCCTCGGTGGCCGCTGATAAATCGTCTTCCGCCGTAGGGATGAAAAAAAAAAAAAAAAACCTTGTCAGTTAGATAGACAGTGAGTCGCAAATTTACAAGTGCTTTAGTTAAGTGCCTATTAAAAAAAAAGGAAATAGCGTTTAAAATGAAGAAAAAAGAAATAAAACGTATTTCGGTGGAACGATATTGCAAAGCGACCTGCGCACGCGCATTGATGCCAATCGTTAATCTACTGTCAGTGGTGCAACCAAGGTTAGTGTTTTGGGTGTCTGAACACCCCTCTTTAATCAAATGTATTTAAATCTAATTCAATGCCCATTGGAAAGGATGTTCAATTTTTTAATTTTCCGACGATTTTCACCAACAATTGCATTTAATAAGATACCCACGACTTGGATTTTGTATTTCAAATTTAGTTTATCCCTTAAGTATGTCATATTCTTTTTTATCACGTAATATAGTATACTAGTAGTATATATAATACACGTTTTCTGCCTACCTAAACACTATACTATATTGGTGTATTTGGAAAGAAATTATTCCAGTTAGGTTTTAATGAGATAAATAATAAATATAAAACAGGTATATCTAATATTCACTTAATTGTTGAACTGAAATAGTTATTACTAAAAGCTAATTGAAAATAAATAAATACAATAGGTTTAACTAGTTTACGCTTAAAATGTTTTCATCGTTAATGGTTTTAAAACATATCGAGGGAAAAACTATAATTATATTCACCACTGCTTAACATTTTGAAACGTTGAAAAAATTCCAGTTGCACCACCGCCTTCAGTGTGTTGCCGTTACGCGTTTAAGATGATTATAAGATTTATAAGACATCTGCAGAGTATGTGCGCGTGTTTCCTCGTCATACCGTACATTATTCAATAGCAATTATAATTATTATCTACTAGACATATTATTGTTTTCCTGTTTATTCAGGTGGTTTAGGGAACAATACGAATTAATATTATATCGTTCTAGTAGGTGCAATCAACGAAACAGTATTACGCGTCAACGAACTACGAAATACGCCGATGCGATGGACGCGAATAAAATGTTTTTCAATTTTGCACTACACGTGTGATACTATTTTCATCGGGCAATAACCGAAGCTTGTACAGCTTTTTGTGTTGTTCATCATTATTGTAATTTCAGACCGTTCTAATGAGCAACTAAATATGTGATCATAAAAGATCACTAAAAGCCTTATCATAATATTATAATATACAAGTATGTCTAGTAACAGAATTTTGTATTCAATTTATGTGAAAAGTTTCACATTGACCTTTAACTGTTTTGCAGATGTAACTAAAAAGTTGCGAGAAACGGTTAAAAATGGCGCAAAAACTTTAAAAACCTTAAAGTTCACCGATATATTGAAAGTAGACTAAATAATTTAGAGTTACTGCGTAAGCAAAATTTTTACTATCAAACCATCTGACCCGAAACCGATTTAAACTATATTCGTTATTTTCAGTCGTCCGTACTACTGTACCACGTTAGAAGATTTTTACCGGAATCGTATATTAAATAATGTTTTATGGACACTCGATTTTTTGGACGTGCGAAAACCATGCATACGCTGTGTACATTCTGAACATATTTTTACTCTTCGACCAAAAATAGTACTTGCTAACATTTTGATAGAATAATATCATCGAATTTGCAACTATCAACGATTTATCTTGTGACTACTTTACACCAATCACCGTTTTGCGTGCCGATAAAATTCGTATTGTGGTTGGCCACGTTTTATTACGTTTCTTGAAATCAACCGTAATTATTATTTTTTCGTAAAAGAAACGAGATTAATTAAAATTAAATGTAATCTGCCTGATTCGGTTCTAAGAGGTAATTCCATTTGCGTTTGCAGGTATATTGTTTAGATTAATTTTGAGATAAGCATGTGCTTTTAAACGTGGTAATCTGAAGAAAAAAAAGAATTAGAACAAACATCGCTGTATAGTTAATTAAAAAATTTAAAATAATAATAATAATAATAGTAAAAACTATGCTCATGACTGGCGTGCGAATGATAATATTATAATACCTGATGGCGGTACAAAGCGAAACTCGTTTTGTAAACAGTCGTGTACGAACTACATATAGAACCGTTGTGAAAACACAAGTTTCGACCGACCCGAGAATGCGTGTGTATTATGTAAAAGCGACAACTACATAATGACACAACAACAACAACAACATCATATATTATTATTATATAATGTAACGGCATAGACCATCTGTAGACCACGATAATATACAATTTGGCAGGGGCGGGGTGAATAATTAATTTTAATTACGTTCGCAAAATCATAAAAGCCGTTATCATCAGCTCTCCCGATTCATATATTGATGAATTTAGTGTACCAATCCGTTCAATAAACGTTCCTCTCACGGCTAAACGTTGTATTCCGCGATATCGTTATACGATAAGATGAGTTTTGTTAATTTTTTCGACTGTTTTTTATTAATTTTTAACTATTTTCTCTGATCGAATCGTAAGTTAAAAGTCAGTTATATTTTTTCATTATGATGTTTTTTCTTCCATGAAATCGCTAAACGCAATCGTTTATCTACCGAGGTCTATGCTGCCAAGCTTATAATAAATGTTTGAATTTGTCCTGAATAAGTGAAACGATTTTTCCAATTATTTAAACTTCAATATTATACTATTTAAATGTTTCATCATACCCCGTTTTAATTTGTATGTTGAATGTTCTTCATTGTAATTTGTAAGTGAAGAAAGAAAATGTGAAACTATAATTAATAACGATTGTTTTAACAATATTAAAACGTTATTAGATATTTCAAGCGTTTTCATAGGTTTTTTTTTTTTTTAAAAAAACATCCGTGTCCTGGTTACTATCATACTCTGGTGACGTACTTTTTATCAGAATCGTTAAACGTTCATAGCACGGTTTCAGTGACGGTCGGCCGTGAGCGTCACTTGCGATAAAAACATAAAACGGATATTATCATCGTTCGAAGAATGTCCGATAGTTAAACGAAAGTATATTACATTGTCGTCGAGTCGTGGACGGTATGTAATAGACGAATGTATAAACACGTAATATTCATTCTGACGGTGTACGAAAGGTGGTCGCGCGGGACGAATCGTAAATACGTCAGCGGAACGATCGCCAAGTCCTGATGATACTACGATGTCTCGTAATACTCTTGCACGGAGTGGTTTCGACGATCCGGATGTAGGTACACGAAAAACGACAGGTACTGCAGATGACCATCTAGAAGAAGGATACGATAATTTAAAATTATTTACATTTTCCTTTTTAAGTGGTGACAAGTAAACTAAAAAATGTGTATGTACGAGTACCTACGGGTAGAATATTGATGAACGAATATTTTTTATTTTCTAATTGTCTGCCAGTCTAGAACATTTTTAAATTTAACGTTTTATTCCAGTTAATAACACTACAAGTCTGATTTTTATTTTTATTCAAAACTATAATACTCTTGTATCTCATAGAATATTGTAATCTCATCATGGTAATTCTCGATCTTGACTCAACTTTTTTGCTGACGTTTTCTAGTAAATCACTAAACTTCAATATTGAATGAATTCCACGTGCGCTGGCCATCCACGGATTGTTTTGTCGTATATGTCGATTGAATCGATGTACAGACATATACACACAAAAGAAATTTAGTTAACACTTGAAATATCATAAGCTCCTTATAATGATCGAGTCACATGATCACCATCGTAGCACCTTTATTTTTTTTTAGTCCTCTTCCTTTTTATATCCATATTATTACATGATTTTCCTAGACGTCATAATCCTACATAATATACGTAAACTTACTGACTGAGGTAATTTTAACAATATTAAATGATTACTGTTCAACATGTTGGACAACAGTTCCTTCGACCGAGCTATAATTTATGCATCGCTACTTTAGCGCTGATTTGTTAATATTGAGTATAATACCACGGAGTTTGTATTAATAACATGTCGGTGATATTATGTTATAGAACGTATATAATTAAACAGTTTGTCGAATCTTTGGCGGAAACTGCTACAAAACATATTAAAACGTATTTTTAATAATAAAAAAAAAAAACTTGTAAAATCTGAAACAGAAAATACGACCAACAAATCGTTTCGAACTCGAGTAGACGTTTTTGGGAAAAAATATTTCTTGCAAGACATAGAATACCACGTATCCGAGACGTATATTATCATATTATTACAATAATATTGAGATTGGTACAGTGATCAACAACTCCGATCACATATTTTCTAATACTCCAAATTAATTGGTCAATTGCGTATAGTCCAATACAGTTTTACATCATTAATATACATATATTATAATGCAATTGGGTTTAAACTAGTGATTTTTTTTCTTTTCTTATCGTATTAAATATTTTTATGCACAAATAATAAACATTAGCTTCATAGATACACACGTACACTGGTCACCGACTATTGACATGACATGACACAAAATCTGAAATCGAAAAGGAAATTTCTTCTTATACATACACACCACACACACACATATATATATATACCGTGTGTCCCAAAAAACAGGGGCCACTTTACCACTCATTACTAAGTAAATATTTTTCAATTCTGTTTACGGTAAATTAAACTAGACTAATGGATCGTAAATTTCTATGACTTACAATTTTTTTAACTCATGTATCTTGCGCATGCGCAATAAAACTTACATTTTTTTAAATGGCAACCCGTAATTTGAATATCATATTCGGGTTTATTAATTTTTTCAATCAATTTTGATGTATCAACTTGTGTCCTAAATCCAAAATTGACTTAACTAGAACAAAGTAAAATTCAATTTAATTAATTTTTTTTCTAACTGTACGTACTTATTTTTAAACTATTTAACTATTTACTATTTATAAATTATTATCTTATTTTGTTATTACACACTATAAAATTGCATATAGTCTTAATTGACCGAAACCAAAAAAGAAGAGAAATGTATTTTTGTTTCCATCAAAATTATAATTAAGTATTTACATGGTAATGAGTGGTGTAGTGGCCGCTGATTTTTGGACACACGGTATACATATACGTACGCTTGCGTGTGCAAATATCCTCGGGATCATATGTATTATGTATATTTGAATGGAAAACGTCTAGGTTGATTTGGACGTAGCTGCAGGTGGAAATAGAAACCGATTGTGTGCGGTCGTTCGTGGGAAGGGGAGGGCTATGTCTAATCGTAGCGGTGAAAAGAAAAAAAAAAAACGCTAAACCTCCTCGATGCAGCAATTTGGTCGTCGGTGCCGTAGCCAGAGTTAACAACCCCGCCATTGAAGCCGCTCCGGATTGATTCGGAATTTATTGCGGCTGGTGTATTTCGGTGGAAAACGTGAGCCCTATACGTCGTATAGTGTAATATGCGGCCTTTCTTTGTGGCGACCAGATTAAATTGCTACGTCGGTCGCCCACCCAGCTGCCCGACTCACCCGCCGCTGCCGGAGTCGTCGACACCGGACAACAAAGTTGCGACGACTGTATTTTATATACGTGACGACATATTACATAAGGACGGGGACGGATCGAGATTATATTAAAACGCATAAAAATGTCCTGTCCGACGGCGGCGTAAGGTTTATTATTACGATTGATTAAGGTTATATTATACTACTGCGTGCGTGAAACGCGTTATATCGACTTCAGTGCCCTGTTTAGATTCCGAGCGCCGGTCATACGATTTAAGAGCTGTCTGGCACGGCGCCTAAGGTGTGTCTTTTCTCGTGCCCGCCCGTTACGGTACACAAATAACGCTCGTACACATACCAATCGTAATTAATTAGAATTTGATATATCTAATGGGAAAACTGCAATTTCATGTTTTCTTTGTTTTACCCCTACGTCCTTCCATAAGGTTGTAACAAATTATTTTCAGAAAATTCGGTCGGTGTAATGAACCTCGCGGCCTTGGTGGAAAACACCGTTCAAAGAATTGAAAAAGAAAAAATAATGTCATTTTACTTCATCACTGTACACGTATGTAGTACATTATTTTTTCTAGATGCTTCTAACTTTATGAAGAATTCCCAGTAAAATAAAATGTATAATATCGCAGACGTTAGTTATATATACACATGTATAGAACGTATGAGATTGATAAAAATACATAATGACGTGAACAAAAAATTATATTTACATAATACACAATACAAGACATGCCCAATTTAATAAATAAAATGTAGTACATAATTTGTTTCTATTGTTGACGTTTTAATGTTGTAGCGTAACACAATTGTGCTTTTCCACTCTCTTCCTCTCTCTCTCTCTCAACTTATTATGTATTGTGTCTATTGGTGATATTTGACGAAAACATTTTATGAAAAATGCTGAATAACTGCGATATCAATGTCGGCCTAATAAAGAACAGAATTAGACCTAGTCTCGTTGTACCTATATCAGCGGTCAGATGGCACGTATTATCATAAAGAATCATTTATACGGTCAGAAAAATAAATATTGAAAATAAAAAAATTCGGTTGCAATTAAAAATGACATTGACAACGGTTGATTTATATTACAATAATAATAATAATTATTATTACTACAACAGGTATAATTTATGGTCATCGTGGCATCGTTACACGCGTATATTTTGTCAGTTAGTTAAAGCGAACGTAAATTAAAATATGAGTCCGGACACGGTTTATACGACTTTTACTGCCGTACAATAAATTGTTTTTTACTGATGTTTCGGGTATCACCATATAGTTATTGTGTTTTATTAGCCGCCGGGCTTACAACTTAACGTTTCACAAAATGCGTACACAAACATCTGAATTAAAACACCAACACTCCATCTGCAGGTGACCGTGTTCGAATCGGTGCAAAATACACGAAATACACGCCCTTACGTTATACGTCAGGAGATGGGATGAAAACCGAAACAACGTCACGCAAATAATATTATGTAGCCCACGACGACGTAATAGTATTGCTCTTATTGTATATAAATCGCATAAACCGGATAATATTATTTGGAAATATATTGAAAGATTTTGTCGTATATTCTTGACTATATCAAAAGTCGGAGCTTATAATTTTCCCCTTGAAAATACGACCGCTTTTTCGTCATCTCAGTTGAATTTTAAAATTTAATTTACCTTCCACTTTCAATCGAAACGCATTTTTTGTATTTATGTAATCAATATAATTTTTAAATCACGTTACTTTAAATGAATATATTCTATCCTTCCATTATTGTTTCGAACGTACTAGTTTACGGTGTTCACTAAATTTTAAAATTGGAAGTAAATAATTATCCATTGAGAGCCCACGCATAGTCAACACAAAAAACAGTTCAATCCGGCATATTATGAGAATTATATGATTTGTATTTGTGATTTATAATTTTATTTGTTCACCATTTTTCAATACAATTGAAAAGTTGAATTACGAAAACTCTCCCGTTGGAACGAACAGCAGTTTTTCTTCACTTCATCATAACCGCTGAAGACTGAAACTCAGAAAGTTATTTTTCACGAAGTCCATGTTCTACGTCCACATAAACTCAAACCAATTAATTTTTAATCTATTAATCTATATTAATCTACTTTTGGATCTATTCAAATAATGAATATACTGCAGTTATGTATTATTATTTCGAAAACGATTTATATATTAGATTTTAAATGTAAATAACTTAATAGTCTTAACAGAACAAAAATTCAAAAATGGATTCACAGTTTTAACAACTCAGTGATCATGTATTAATAATCAGAAGTACTGTTTGAATATCGTAGACAAGTCAACTATAACTATTTTAATCATAAATTTTGGAGGAAAAATAATATGATCACTAGACTTTGCAATACATAAGTAAGTAACGTTGGCACTTGTTTTTTTACGTAATTTTATGATAAATATTATTCAAGTATGCTCCGTGGTTCTTTTTTATTTTTGTATAATACATTTTTCAAATTCTGATTTTTCTAAACTGTTTATGTACCAAAAGAATATATTACATAAGGTACGGATTTTTTGAAGATTTTGATAAAAAAATTAAATGAATTATATAAGGAAAAAAATAGTGTTCTCATTTCAAATATAAAAATTAATAATGGCACAGAACACTCTTAAAGAGATACAAAAAAATATGTGCATCAAAATAAGTAGTTTTTTGAGTAGGTATATACATTTTCCTAACAAAAAGTTTTTCAGAGATCAGAATTTAAAAAAAATGCATAATACAAACATACAAAAAGAGTGACCATGGGCTTAAGAAATCATAATCATATTTATTGCAACGTAAATTATTTATAAAGAATATTATATATGATAATATATATTAGTGGTTCCCAACCTTATTATTTCCGCGTACCACATATACATTTTGAAGAATTTGATTAGATTTAATTTTAATTTTTTTTTTTTAAATTTTGGATTTAATGATTTCAGGTATACCAAAATGTCTGTAATAACATTTTGAACTTGGCTGACTCCCAGTTTTTACACAAAATATATTTAGTGTCTTGAACGATGAAATATCCTTCTTTGATACTAATTGTCAATTAAATAATCTTTTTACGTACCACCAATGAATCAATACGCTGTTACATAATAAATATTAAACACAATGAATACTTGACCGCTATGTGTCCACCCATCTAATAATTAGGTATATGTGATCATATTTGAATTGATAAAATTATAATCTAGACATATAATAATATGTTGGTTTTCTCTAAGACTGTCCGTAGCAATTACGCATTGGCTAACTGCGACAAACAACCGGAAAGCGTTATTATAGCGTATGTTTTAATATTATAATATAGTATGCATGGCGAAACACTGGATGGCAGCGGGGGTGCGGCGGCGTGGTGGGATGACGCGTAAAAGGCAAAAGCATATAACCTTCGTCACCTTTCAATCTATATGCAAACTAGCTATCCTACTATTTTATGGAAAACCCATATCGAGTAGTTAGAATGGAAGAAATTTACATCGGCTTAAACGAAATTTAACATTATACGTTTTAGGTTAACCTAAGCATAACGGGACGACGGAAACACATGGCCTCGCTTATTTGATGATGATAATAATAATAATAATAATAATAATACTATACGAACACGCATGTATAATGGTATTATAATAATATTATATATATGTTTGTTGCATAGCGTGGTGAAATATGGTCTGTCGCAGTCACTATCACACTGGTCTGCGGTTAATCATAGTCCGGTGCTGCGGGTGATCACATCATTCCAGCGGCGTTGTCCATGCCTTATATAACAGTCTACCAGGCGACCGGGAATCACTGTTTTTATTTTTTCCCCCTTAATGAGATTTTAACAGGAAATTATCATGGCAAATTACTTAAAAATCAATCTTTGATGCATCGTTAGAGTTTATATTTATAATATTTATACATTAATCGTCATTGATTATTCGAACTCGCCGATAGTTGGAACAAAGTTTTATTAAGACAGTCATCTTCAGAAAAATTTTCCTTCAGTAAATCTCTGCTGAAAAAAGTTTTGACTATTCCAATGACTATATACCGTCTATACCCACGTTTTAAACCAACAAAAACTTACGTTTAGAGCTATGTTCACTGTTACCGGATGCATGATTCATCGTCATTATCGCTCTGTATATAAACTATAACGTTTGAAGGTCTCCGCGTACAACGTTGGATAGCAAAACGCGTAACAGCCGTCGGTGTCGGTAATAATTGTATTTATTGCAATATATATTCTCGAACAGTCGAATAGCTTGTAAACGCCATATAATGTTCGGCGTAATATCGGAGTAATACGTTATCGTACGGTTGTAACGCAATAATATATCCGGCATTGTAATCCCCTGCAGTATTTGTACTCGTAAAAGGACCGTACAAAGCAGACGCCAATCGTTTATATTATGCAACAATAACATGTTTTGTACGCGTCGTAAACACCGTCCACGGTTCACTAGAAATGTTCTAACCCACCGTTTTGCATCTCAACGTTTTCGAAATCAAAGTAGCGTACGATACACCGATACGATATATTATTATATTTTTGGTTCGTGGAATTGCTCTGGGAAAAGTCTGTCGGGTTGCTTTGTATACTTTTTATTTTATAACGATACGATTTCAATATATTTCCGGGTGCACGTTGCGTTACATAACTATCCGTTCGAGTTCGACGAAAAACGTTTCACTATGCGTATTCAGGTGGTTATCGAGTGATAACACCAGTGACATAACCGGCCTGAACGCCATATCGCGTCGCGGTCGCCAACCACTCTCGATTTTTCGTCTCACGCAGTGTGTTGTTCTTTTTTCTTTCTGTTTTACCACACGCTCAAGTGCAACACCATCTCCGTTCACTCACCAGCACCATCACCGTTCACTCACCGGCATCATCACCGTTCACTTACCGTTGTACCATTTTTTTTTTTTCCTTGTTTGTATGATTATTATTATTATATATTATTTAGTATTAAGATCCCTTTAGCCGGCCGGTCTCTTTGTAACCTTTTGTGTTTTATATTCAATAGTAGGCCATCACTCGGCAACAAGTCAAAACACCATTCTTAATTATTTATGTCTTATACAGTCCATTACCTACCAAACATTTGGTCCATCGAGCCTAGGATAGATATCTTTTGTTAAAATATATTTCCTAAGTGTAATTATACCGGTGTTCCGTTACCAAGAAGATGTGCTATAATACATTAACGTGGATATATTTAAAATTTATAGTACAATAAAAAATCATTATAATAATTGTTATTTCCTACACAAACCATGTTATTACGAGTTTAAATTGGTGCACATATTTACATACATGTCGACGGTATTGATTATCTCCATAATCACTCGTAACGACGGTCGCGGCATACGACTACCGGTAAAAGTCCAATTCATTATCATGGCTATTTCAAATAATATTCACTACACGGTACTTTTACATTTTGTATGATATAGAGTGTGCTCAAAGCTCATGTGCCATTAGCATAAAAATTATTTTCTATTTGTTGTATTTTTAAATAATATTCATTATACGGTACCTTTATATTATGTATGATACAGAGTGTGCTCAAAGCTCAAGGGTAATTTGCGTATAATTTGTTTATTTATTTTGTATTTCCGTTGATCTTATTTCATTCGATTTTTTGTTTCTTAAAATATTGTGTAAACTTAGGTAAGTACCAGAAAAGTAATGGGTATTTTCGAAGAAGCAAGAATTCATCTTTCAGACATTCAGAAACGAATTAACCGAGTGAAGGAAACCGGAGAGTCGTTAAATACCACACCAGTCAACAAATCGGGAAAAACGAAGTTTCGAATGATGTTTGTTACAGTTCCGCATATTAAAGAAGAATTCAAAGAACAGCTATCAGTGGTAATAAAGCACCTTGGAAAACCAGATAAGGAACAAAAATCAGATTTTGAAACAGTTTCACCGGAAGAAATGCGCGATAAGTTTGATGAACCATACTTCGCAATTATGATAGCTGCAGACGAACACATACCAGTTTCACTACAACATCCAGATGCAGATCAAACATTTATATCTGCAGCTCACACTCGATCCAATTGCAATGTGATTCCATTGGAAAAGTTATCGATACCAAAATTTGCAGGTGATCCAAAATAATATACGGGATTTCGAAATTTATTTGATACAGTGGTACATGATAATACAAATCTTCAGCCTGTGGTGAAGTTAGGTTATTTAAAAGTATACCTAGAAGAAGAACCATTAACACTTATAGCCAACTTGATGTGAAGTGATGACAACTACAGTTTAGCGCTAGAGATTTTGGATAGACGCTATGCAAACCGTCGAATTAATTGGACAGAGTCATTTAAACCAAGTTTGGAAAATGCCAAAAGCTATTTTCGGGGATTCAAAATCTATACGAAAGATGCTGAATGCTATCACGAAATCGGTTGGAGTGCTCGCGAATCAAAAATATGCCGTTGATCAGTGGGATCCAATTTTATTACATTTGTTTGAAATGAAGTTAGATTCGCAGCTTCGTACTCAATGGGAATTATTAGTAGACACTGCTGATGATCCAAGTGTAAATAATTTTGTAACATTTTTAACAAAATTTTGTAATACTGCATTCGCTGGCTAGTCCGGAAGTGGACAGGAAAAGGCAAACAAAAAACCATTTGGGAAAACTGTAACCCTGCATACAGGTAAAACCGACCAACGTGAGACCAAAAAACAATTTACCTGTCAGGTCTACAAAGCAACTCCCGGTCACCTTTTCATTGCCTGCCCAGTGTTCAAAGATAAATTAGCAAAAAAGCGATACCAAGCAATTAAGGAACTTAGACGTTGTTTCTTGTGCTTTAGTGAACATGTGGTGAGTCAGTGCAAATATACCAGATCATGTTCGGAGTGTAAAAGATGCCATCATACTCTATTGCATTTTGAAAGTACCAA
Source organism: Chaitophorus viminalis (assembly GCA_025469195.1). Lineage (NCBI taxonomy): Eukaryota > Metazoa > Arthropoda > Insecta > Hemiptera > Aphididae > Chaitophorus > Chaitophorus viminalis. The sequence continues at coordinate 13,084 of JAIPRK010001324.1, read as the reverse complement.
AGAATGTCAACCATTTTCCACAGTGAATACCAACGAAGATAAACCAATTGCCACAGTGACTACCATGTCTTCAGCCGAAAAAAGTTCATTTCAATCCTGCGTACTTATGTCTACGATAGCTGTTTTGATTCAGGATACTAGTGGATAATATCAGGAAGCACGAGCCCTCTTGGATAGTAGAAGTCAAAGCAGTTTCTTCACTGAACATTGGACAGTGGTAAAGTTATGCCCTTTGCCATTATAAATTTAAGGTGGGACCATTCAAAGAGGGCGGTTCAGGCGGTTCTGTTATCGAGTGATAACGCCAGTGACATAACCGGCCTGAACGCCATATCGCATCGCGGTTGCCGACCACACTCGGTTTTTCGTCTCACGCAGTGTGTTGTTCTTTTTTTCTTTCTATTTTACCACGCGTTCAAGTGCAGCACCATCTCCGTTCACTCACCAGCACCATCACCGTTCACTCACCGTCGTACCATCCTGTTATCGTTTTTTTTTTTTTTTTTTTGTTTGTTTGTATGATTACCTATTATTATTATATATTATTTAGTATTAAGATCCCTTTAGCCGACCGGTCTCTTTGTAGCCTTTTGTGTTTTATTTTCAATAGTAGGCCGTCACTCGGCATCAAGTCAAAACACCATTCTTAATTATTTATGTCTTATACAGTCCATTACCAACCAAACAATGTGCATGCGGTGCCTTTTAAGGAAATCTGTTATGCGGTAAATTTAAATTTTAAAATTATTTTAGCATGTTTGTGAAAGAAAATAAACAATTAAAATCAGATACAGAGATTTAAATCACGAAAAATTAATAAAAATTTCTTTCTAAACTAAATTTTCAGTTGTGATATTATGTTAGTATCATACTGAAGTAAAACAACACAATAAGGTTACGTATTTGAATATTATTTTTCCTGTCGTAAAAAAATTAAAATTTTATTCACAAACAAAAAGCTAAATTTTCAGAAAAATTAGATTTTGAAATAATCGAAATCAGTTTAGAATTGAAATTCAAATATATATAATATAATATTTATTTGTTATAAATTGTTTGTAAAATTCAAATTGCAATACAATATTTGTAATTCGTATATTAATTAATTATTATCATCAATAATGTAATTAAAAATAAAAGAAATAAGAGTGTCTACACTAGGAGAAAAAAAAAACCGCCTAACAAGATTTGTTTATATCAATTCTACGCAAATTCAAATTCATTCACTGCTTTCGGGCCCGTCAATAATTATTGAGATCATTTCTAAAAATCTAGTGGGTAAGTATTGCTGTCCGCTGCACTATATTCACCACGGTATGGAAATCACGTCATATCGTAATTATATCTGCAAGCCAGTTTCATGTTATATAACGACTAAATGAGTGTCAATAATAATTGTTGATTATTACTTTTTTTGTTTATTTATTTTGTCTGTTCGTAATTATCTGCTACGACTTCGTTTGATTATTTACCACAGACAGAATTGTACTGTACATGAGGACAAATAAATCAATAAGAAAAAATATAGCTGAAATAATAATAACACACTGGTGTAACCAAAAAATTCGCCACCGATGAGTGTTCTCAATTCCACTGTCAAACCGATCATCCGTGCGCGTGTCATTTACTGTAAGAATTTTGTTTTATTTATGAGTAAATTATAAATATTTTTCACGGGATAGGCACAGTGTACCTATGTATAAAATGACCGTTCGTTCGTCGGCTCTATGTTTTATCGTTCTGACCGGGGTCGATATTCTATCGAATTTAACGAAATATGCAAATATTAGTATAGAAATATTACCGAATCATGCAAATAAATCGTTCGTCACAACATTGTCAAAAAAAAAAAAAAAAAACAGCTGCAGGACGCAACAGGTATATAATTACGACTGTCTGATGCATACTGTAAGTACTTATTTTGCAGACTGTTAAATATTGTTGTATTAGTTGAAAAATAATTGTAAAATTTTTTCTTGTACTCTTAAAAATTAAAACCTAACATTTTTAATTCTTTTTATACCTAAGTGTGGACAATTAACGTCAAGACACTTTATTAATGAAATATATATGTAAAAAAAAAGACCGTTGGACGCGATGTTGTACAATATAATACAATACGCATGGGAAACTGCTTTACGATAATCCGACATCCAACGTACGTATGTACATCGGCTAACAAGCTAAAGACAAATGGTCGTGCTTTTACTACCAGAGTCAATTTCGTTTATACGACCGCGATCGGCAAACATGTTTTGCAGCGCAATATAATAATAATATTATGTAAGGTTTACTCGATTCTGACTCGTGTCGTTTATGAAGTCTGCGAACAGAGATTTCTTTTTTCAATTTTCTCGGGGTCGAAATTATTTCCAAGCCTTCGCAGACGCGTATTTTTCATAAACATCAATGTCTCCATACTCGTTCCCATAGACTCGCAGTAAAAATTGAATTACACTGAACCATTTTTATTATGGCTTTCCGAAGGTAAGCGGAAAACACATCATGTTCAATGTAAAAATAGACTTGCGGTTATTTATTCGGGACTATTATTTCACGCTGAAACGTTAGGGAAAACATTTCCGGATTACGTATTAACTTCAAACCGTACCTATAGGCAGTGATAACATGTACTAGTTTAGTGAAAAATGAGCCGCCCAAGTTTCTACGTACACTATTTACACAGTTAGACCCACATAAATACATATAAATATAAATATAAATATAAATATAAATATATATATATATACACACTTATATACGTTTATGAGTTTATGAGACTTTGTTTGCAGACCTTTTAGAGTTTGTCGGGAAATGACAATTTAAGGTTAGTAGTAAACAAAACCTCAGAAACTTGTGTGGCGACAAAGTCTTTTTAATGTGGAAATGTATGTGTATGATTCGTAAACTCCGTGACCCAGTCATAAACAGTCGTGAAAACTCTTCACGACAAGTTTTTTTTTGTCCTCGGGGCTATGGAACTACGAACCAACCCCGTTGCCAATAAACTTCAGTCGATTTCCCACCCGCACTTAAAAAATATATTTCTTCGTTTTTACTTGGAATGGTTCCCAAATAACTGGCACTGGCACTGGGAGGGAAAAAACGCTGAGGATAAAACAAGAAGTTTGTAATTTTTTTTTTTTATAAGTGAAATAACAAAATATTTTTTCTAAAAAAATAACCAAAGAATGTTCATTATAAGAAGCAGTAATTTCCATTTGTTGCCGGTTACTTCGGTCAACTTTATTTTTCCCGGTGGTGTTATGAACGATAAAACACCATTGATTAGATTCGAGCAACTATATACTCTTGCAAATGTTTTATGCGATCAGTACAAACGTTTTGTTTGATATAATTTTAATTATAAGTATACGTTGCACTCTGGCGATTAATATGTAATTTCTACAAATTCATGTATAGTGTTCCTCATTAGTAATGTTGCAAAAATGACAGGATCATGAGTAAAAACACTAAACATAATACACAAGGAGTGTACGAGTACTGGATTTGTATTGAAATATTTACGATTATTTACGGTTTACAAGATTATGTGCATAAAATCAATCTGTAGTCATAAAAACGGAAACTTCAAATGCATAAGAAATTATATATTTATTCGACAATTTCGATTTATTCCATTGAGTTGATGTTAAAATATAATAATTTAAGAGTAAATGAAATGTTATCATAATGGAGCCATGAATTTGATTCTCGTGGCCTATAATAACACGGCATTATTATTACCGTCCGAACGGAATAACACTAGCGGACCTACTATTTTTATTCGACGTGTGTCGGCATGTTTTTCTTCAAACGAAAACTTCACCGTCGTATTATGATAATATACAGTGTACTTTGTGCAAACGTTTGAGACACGTCTTTACACTTGTTTGTGCACATGGATATAATATATCTATATATAGCAGAATAGTTGCTGAGGCGTATTTACCGAGTAAAAGAAGACGACGGCGGAGGCGCGACGTGCTCCGTCAGCTCGAATTCATTACGGGATAATATTGTCGACGTCATCGTTGTTTGCCGTCCGCCGGAACACAAACCAAATAGAAGCGGTGAAAAGTGGGAAAAGTGGGCAAGGATTAGGGTGAGATACAAACACACACCCACAAACACACGAACACACACACGCACACTAATATTTCAGCACTGCCGTGCGCTCGACATGTTCTACGGTTTTTCACGAGCAAAACTTGGGTCATTATAATATATTATTTTATACAGTGTCTCGTCCGGAACATATTATAATGATGTCGTCTTCCGTTGACTTGTGCCGCGGTGTCACTGCGCTACTTCGTGGAAGTAAGAACGATGGTGATCGCGAGGGTGAAAAAAATTATAACCAGTGCGACGACGGATCAAAATTCACAGAGCCGTCGACGCAAATATAATGAGTAGTGGTTGGGCGAAAGTATCATCGCGTTGATGACAACTTAGAGGAGCAGAAGAGCATCGGGTCACGTAATATCGAATTCAATGTTTTTTTTTTTTTTTTTCAACAAGCCAAACGAACCGGTCGAAATGAGAGCGAATAGATAAGTTAAAACTCCTTAAAGTGTTGGTGCGTTGAAATTGTTTTGAAGCCGCAAGGGTACGTGGCTCGAGAAATTTTATAATATTTTATGTTTGTGGATGGGTAATTCCCTTCGTTGTAAAAGTTCACCTTGCCGTTCCGATCCATCGTGGATGGATATTTATAAATCGTACCTACTTGCCGTCACGGATCCAATGGTAGTAATATCACTAGAAAAATTATTCACTAATCCTAAAGGTAATACCTATTGAAATTTGATGATAAACCTACTCTATACGGTCAAAAGCGATAATATTATAAAAATACATAAATGATTACTATACTCTTATACTGTCCGGTTTTGTCTCGCAAAAAAATGCATAAATTCGTATCGGAAAATATCTGCGCGAGGAAAAACATAGTTATATGAAAATAAATTGTATGGTTGTTATTATTTTTGTCAACGTACATTTTGACCGTTGTGATTTAAATTGTAATTGTATTAAAATAATTTCGATCCAAAACAGTATTTTATGAAAGACGGCCAATCCCCCCCCCTCACTGTCCTTAGTTGGAATTTTAATTATAAAACGTGACGACCGGCACATGTTCGCAAACGCAAAACGCTGCGTCCGTTCAGATCAATCAATGGGATGCTCTCTTTTTTTCTATCCTTTGGGACCGCAACCCTCAGTAATTATATTTCAACGTGGACATTATTCATTCAATGAGATTTGCTATTCCCAAGATATTTGTTTGATATTAGAGTGATCGATACGGAACAAGAAAAAAAAAAAAGGTTTATTTGTTATAATGTGATTAATATTTTATTTTTGAAATTAGAAAAACAAAATGCAATCAATTTGAAATTTCGATTAAAACGTTGACAACATTGACCATTATTATATTTATCGGGTACCTAATTAATAATATATTCTTATAATATTTTAACATCATTACGTGCATATTATATACATTTATACGTGTGCAGTAATAATTATTATATCGTGTATAGTACTAGCGCGTATACTTTCACATGTACAGTTCGCATAGTCATTCCTTTTAAACCGGCATTTTCGTTTTTCATTCAATGATAAACACATTAGTTATTCTTATTCTATTCGGTTTGACGTTAAAGTTCTCGAATCGCTTACCGTTAAAAAGTTTTTCGATTTCTTCGTCCAACCGTATTATCGTAATTTACCTTGCCCTTTTCCCGGACAACGTATTCAATTTATGTGTTCGAGATATCATCGCCCGAAAACGAGGAAATAATTTCATCGCTCCAAAATCCGTTAAACGATTTAATGGCATTTGGATGGCTCCCCGAGTCGGATGATTTAACGTTACCAATTTTAAAAGTTAGCAAAACAAGTATAACGATTTATATGTTTTATATATATATAATATATAGTTGATATTCGCGTGATACATGGGACATCCGGAAGACTTACGTCGACTCTAAAAATACACCGTAATGGCGTTTTTATTTCAAAACTTGTGACACTTGCGATAATCGTCCACTATACGCACCACCTGCGTTTGCGATTAGCGTCCACAGATGTGTTCATTTTTTTTCCAACGCTTACATATATGTGTTCAATCACTGCGAACCCGTTGGACGTGTACATGTTACCGATTAAATCGTAAAAACCTGATCACTAGGTACAGGGTAATAGTTGGGTTGTGTGCTGTTCGTGTAAATCGGTAAAAACGGAAAATCATATTATAATAATAATCGGGCTTTTATTAAAAATAGAAATGTTATACGTAAATCCTCTGTTGTGTACAAGCTTTGTTGGTAAAAACTGATGAACACGCCGTCGTAACGAACAAGAAATTAAATTAATATGATCGATATGATTATTTGAGAAAAATAAAAAATAATTCGGAAAAATTAAAAAATGGCGCAAATTATTGTAACACGCATTACACAGAAGTGCAAAACGATCCATCCAATACGTTAAATTCAATCGGACTCATTGGTACCTGGCCATATTCTTGTATTATTATATATTATATATAACTTGATATTATTGTATAATATAAAGTTATACTAATAATTATGTGATGTTTGAACGATAACGCAACTTATTGATCATATATGGATTTTTATTTGTCATAAGCTAATCAAATCCGTAATACACCTATAAATGCAACGCTATTATTAAAAAAAAAAAATTCAATAAAAAATCATAGGTTTAAATTTTTATCGAGTGTAAAAAGTAGATCCAAACATTGTATCTGGTAAAACATATTCCTGTAGTAATCATGCTTTTACGGTAACGCAATATCCGTGTACAACGCACGTGAAAGCAAAATGTACGGTCGAACCTCGATAGTTCGAAAAACTTGACAACGGGATTTTTTTTTTTATTCCGCTAGATTACTTAATTCTCATAACAGTCTTAACACTCAATGTACTATAAGTCTTGTTAACTCGAATATAAAATTGGGATAAACAGCTTAGTCGAAGAATATATCTGTGGTACCTGAGTATTATAGGTATTTCGCACACATATTATGTTTTATCTACTTCAATAGAAAAGCATTGCGTAATGTAAAACCAACTACAATCGTCAATTGTTTCAATAAAGCAGGATTCTATTTTGATGATGTGCATAGTGCATAGTGTGATGGTGGTTATGATTTGCAAATTGTAATAGATAGTTCTGTAGAAATTTATTGAATCGGTTGAAGGCGTGGATACTTGTATATCGGAAACCATGGTCATATTCAAAGATTTTGTCAATATACAGTCGAATAATCAAAAATTATTAAAATAAATTTATGCTTATAATACCATATTGTATCTACTTAAGTGTTTTTATAACATTTATGCGTGCATATTTATCATGACGTTTTTTATGGTAAAATTTTAAAATTATATTTCATTACATAACTGGAAGTTTTGATTTAATTTTGATGAATTCGAGCGAGATATCTTGAATATCTTGAATAATACATAATATCTCGAAATGAATTTATATCCTCCTTCAACTCCAAGTTATCGACTATATATTTCGCATTTGTGATAGTCTGACCACGAATTTATTAGGCTATCGATCACGTCATGAACACTTCGGTAGTGGGGTACGTCGTGCTCTTTCGGACACGGACCATGATAACGTTTGACGTCGTCCTCGCAGATAATAACGGATACACGCGACACGTCCGACGGGCGTTATAAATTAAAATATTTCATTATGATAGTACGGTATATACCGTTTATCGACTACAAGATTTATTGATATTAATCAATTTTCATCGTGACCTGGCCACTGTACGATTGTTATAATCGTTTTCTGCGTCAATTGTAGCTCTGTGTAAGACCTATTGTAAAAAATACACTCGGTTCTTCTACTGGTGACTATGTAAACGAGTATTGCGCAGAAGCCTTATCGAATGATTATCCCTCAGATTTCACAATCTACCATTATATAAAGTCGTTTTACACTCAAACAACTGATTATGAAAACGAGTACTGGATAAGAAAATTTTACACCACCTTAGTACCTTTAATAAGTCGATCACCTAACTTAGACTCTAAGTAAACTCGTACCAAAAATCGGGATACCAAAAAAAGGAAACACCTCAAATAAAAATATATCTTCAAAAAAAAAAAAACGCAACTCAAGTCAAATAAAAAGATAAAATAATATTGTAATGTTTAAAACGTAAAAGTATCATAAAATGAATCTTGAAAATAATTGCGGTTAACACACTGTAGCTTCCACTAAACCGTGGAAATGACAGCCCCTCCAGTAAAACTCCAATTTACAGTGTGTTCAACGATAAAGGTAACACGACATTTTCCAACGCGTCAACTTGTATTTTATTCGAGTTTTTTTTTATCTGTAAAAAGACTTGATTTTATACTTATTTTTGAAAAATTCAAATTTTTAACATTTCTGTCCCGTGCAAGACCAATAAAACTTTTTTTTTTAATAGCAATCTCTATTTTCGAGTTCATACTTGGATTACATACATTTTTTAAACAACTTTCACTATGGGTTAATTTGTTTAGAATTATTTCGTTAAACCAACCATAAATTTATTAATAAACATTTAAACATTTAAATTAATAATATACTTGTGTAAATTATGTAAATATTATACACATGAAAATAACGTAGTTAATTTTTTAGAAAAATTTTAAGAAACCATATATATTATTGCAAGACCATGGATAGACTGTTGACAAAATAATACGGTTAAATACACATTTCATATGTCAAAACTTTAACTCGCTCTCAATTAGTTAACTTTCATGATAGAACAAAACGCCATTAGTCGAGGTTGTTTTAAAAGATAAAGAATAATCCAAATAAGAACCCAAAAATAGAGGTTGCTATTAAAAAAAAATTGTTTCACTGAGAATGCGCGGGAAAAATATGTTAAAAATTTGAATTTTTTAAAAATGTTTGTAAATTCAAGTCCTTTTACAGATGAAAAAAATTCCAATAAAATACAAGGTGATGCATTAGAAATGTTTCGTGTTACCTTTATCGTTGAACAATCTGTATAATATATCCCGCGAATAACTAGGTTCACCGAAGGGATCGAATAAAACATTATGTTGTTGTTTGAATAGTCGATGCTCAGTTTATCGTATAAATTTGCCTTCATATGTGCAGTGAATTTTTGTCGACAGTAAAATGTTGTTCGATCCTCTCGGCAAACTTAGTGTATATAAGCAACCGGGACGGTATCGTAGATGATTGTTTTCAAACTTATATAATACCTCGGAAGCGGGTAGATGCAAAGAAAATACGTCATTTAAAAAAAAAAAAAAGGAAATGCACAGTAACATTATGTTGTTTAACAGCCGATGAGCGATAGTCTTCTTCTATCATGTGCCAATGCAAAATGCTATAATCGTAATATTATTTTTAGCATCGAATCGCTATTGTTTGTCGATCACAAATGGGTATTATTATAATTTGAAATCCAATAATATTAGTGAAATAAATCAATTATTTCGGTTAGTTAATATTAATAACGAATCCGTAAAATCTTTAAAATTATCAACACCAAGTCAAATAACTTAAATCCAGTCCTGCTTATATTATGAATTATTATAATTAATAAAAAAAAAAAAAACTATTTGAAACACAAAGTTCAAAATAAATTCCAACTTTTACTCATTTTTTTTCCTTGTAATTTTATAAAAAATTACGGAGGAAAGAGCAAATCTGTACTCAAAAGTTCGAATCATAGCAAAAAAAAAAACATTTTACAATACACCCAAAACATCATTCGTTTCGCACGAAACCACATAGTAATAGGTGACATGGTCAACACTCGATTGAAGATATCTAATACTGTTTATTGTTGGATTGTGCAATGTATTGGAAATATGAACCCTCTGAACGTGCACGATAGCAAAAAAGAAAAAAGAAAAAGAAAGTATTCTCGTCATCTACGCGAATCGCTGATGTCGATTTCTTTTGGAGATCCGATATATTTTCCGCGCAATTTTATTTTTCTGTTCACCGTGAACTAGACGATTCGGTTCAGTTGTACTAAAAACCATCGTTTGAACACAGTATTTATGTTTTGAAAGCTGTATAAGTATGATAAGTTTCACAGTCGATAACACTTGTCACACGATCGCGGGTTTCGAATTCTCAATGTGCATATTATTATTATAGTCGTATATTATATTGTCGTAGAACAAAAATGTTTTCGACTCTAAGCATTATAATTTATAATGGTTGTTTTACTCTGCAGCAGTGAGGGTATACTAAAAACTTTGAATTTGAAAAAAAAAAAAATAAAGAACATAAAAAAATCTACAATGTCGTCACGCGAAGTTTACGGTGTTGTTGTAAGTGCCGTGCTGCACAATCGCAACATTTCAACCATTCCGTATCAATGATTTCCCTTACCAACTAATGCGCGTGAAAATACTTCAAGTGTTTCAACTGTTTGAACGAAGAATAGTCCATGTCGATCCGTTAGTATGCAATACATTTTACTAAATAGCAATTTTTCCAAATATACTCCCAAATACAATTTGGTTTGACGGGGTTGGCGTATAAAATATAATAATATTTATTAATATATTATTAGATATAATAATATTTAACTAATTCAGGGAGATGTTTTGGGGCCCTCTGAATTGTGCTTGGACCGTATCCTGGGGGCGTTTACGAAAGGCCGTTCAAACAAAGGATAATAGTTCTGATATTTTATCGTTGAGTATCAATAATTTAACTAATACGTATATTATATTATATATATTTAGCAATTACGGAAAATACAGTCATCCAAAGTTCACCAGCTGTGCCGATGACGTTGATGGTGAACTGATGAACTGGTGTGTATCTTTATTTACAATCCATGTGTTCTACGTAAATGCGGACGATTATGGCCCGACCATGTTAGTAAACATTTTATTTGTTCTATTCTATATTGTAATAAATTGTATTTATGCAGTGGATTTACTAATAATATTATGTTAAACATACAAAATTATTGTAGCGGATATATAACATACTGGTATACGTCCACGACATAAATACAATATTATGAAATATAATACATTAAACATAGGAATTGTAAATATGAAATACACACCATGTACACTATGTTCATCAGTTCACTATCAACACCATCGATACGACTTATGAACTCCGGATGACTATTTTCCGTATGTACTAAATATATACAATTGTTATTCTTATTAAATACTTAATAAATAAAATACTTTAACTATTATTCTTTGTATGAACTGCATAACACGCCTAACACGCTCTCTTGATACGGTTTAAATATAATTTAAAGGGTCCTCTGAAACTCCTCCTTGAATTACTTAAATATAGCAAATTTTCCCAATCCCGTTACAGTATATTTTATTCTCAGCAAAATCAGCTGTTTACGTGAAAAATTGCTAATGCATCAAAAACTCATTTATTCGTATGTATGTATATATCTATTTATAGTATCTATCCCGCTCAAACCTGCAGACGATAGCAGTGAAGTGTTATGAGTGGAATATTTTCCTTATACGGAAAACCGAAAGTGTTCACGATCGCAAAGGACGTTAACGTCATCGGCGGCGGAAGTATCTGGTGTATAATATTACAACGTGGTTCGAAATATTATGACAGTGATATACGAGGCAATAATAATAATAATAATAATAATAATAATAACTAACGTTATTATGACGGTGTGACGCGGCTGGCGTGTAGGTACGCGCCTATAAGGGACGCGAATTGAAATAATAATATAATACGCACAGGATGATATTATTATATGTTATTATCATGTCACCGTTATTATTTTTTAGTCGAGAGTGCATAGGCGCAATTTCAGTCATTGACTTGGAGTTGCTTTTCGAACAACGTTTACTAAATTGTGTACATATTAGACATAAGATAATTAATGAAGGCTTTAAGACTTCAATTAAAATATATATATTTTTCGAGGGGTTAATTTTCATATTGGAATGACTAAGCCCATTCATGCATGTCCCCTCTCCCCCAAATTATGCCTATGCATGAGTATGCGCAAAGTCTTTCGATGCTATCAACTACCCTGCAGTACCACATGCGTTTATTATCATCTGATCGAATATGAAATCAGCGGCGCAACTATGAGGGTGCTAAGAGGTGTTGTATACCCCCAAGTCCAATGTCTTTATTATTAACAATATCTATAGTCTTAACAATGTAATTTTATTTTTTAAGATATCATTATGAGTCATTTTTCATTTTTTTCTTATGAATATTATTTAATCATCCTCGTCAGTTCTGCAACATGTGAGCGAAATTTTTCCCTTCATAATAGTAAAAATTGGATGAAAACCAGTATGATACAACAGCATTTTACTGACTTAAGTTTAATTAACATTGAAAGAGATCTTGCAAACAAAATTGTACGGAAGAAATACTGAACACATTTACCATTGACAGAAGATTATAGTTACAACTTTAATACTTTAATATGATAATATACAATAATTAAAAATAAAATGTGTTTATATTGTTTATATGTTTATATAATCTGTATATTTATGAAACTTTTTTATATTTTAGATCTAGAATTATTAAAGGGATTTGCCGGTTTAAATAAATAAATAAACATTGTTTAGTATTTCAAATATATAATAACAATAGTCAAAATAAAATATTTAAAAAGTGTAGTGGTAGGTGTGAAGAGTAAAGCCCCTACTGCTAAATGATGGTTTAGCTTTTGTAGCACCCCCAAGATTTGAACTCTTGTTGTGCCACTGTATGAAATACTGTAACAAGTACGATACACCAGCCAGATGCGCTGATTATGACCATCATCGTCGCAAACGATAGAATAAAACGCATTCCTTGCGTCACCGGTATAAAATATACTTTTAAGTGTTTATACACAGACAAACCTCTGTATTTTCCAACGAACTTGATGGTTATCTGGAAAAATTTGGCTATAAGAAATACAATATTTTTCATTTTAAAAACTTGTTTATGAACACCGTTTGAAATGCATGCATATAATTACATATTATACATAATAATAAAGTTTACGATGATAGTAATAATTAAATTATACGGT
>JAIPRK010001323.1:0-75290 GCA_025469195.1 Chaitophorus viminalis | reverse complement strand
ATATATATATATATATATAGTATATATTATAATATGCCTAAAAAAGTAATAACAGCACATTATTATCATATATATGTATGTATAAGTATTTAACATAATGACATGTGCACGTATGATTTTTGCTAAAAAAAACAGTATAACAATGCATTAGTATGACGTACGCGAGCATTGTATGTTATATTATACAATATAAACCGTACATGTGTATACGAAAAACACGCAAACAGCTCGAATCTGTCGACGGGATTTATAGTATTTACACATGTTCGCAAAGTGTGTCTGTTGACTGTTATATTACAATATTATGCGCTTATACGGCCAATATTATTACTGCAATACTATATCCAAGGTATTATACACTGTATTATTATACGCGAGTGATGCAGTTTAAGTATTATCTCATGTCTGCGTGTGACCGGAATGAAAAATATTGCAGATACTGCTAATCACAGACCTCCGAAGTAATGTATACTTGCGTACGGTTTTGTCGTACTCGGACGAAAAAATTGTGTTCATCTTATGCGTACACTATGCTTGTGGAGTGTTTGAGACTTCACCTTAGGATTGAGGGGAGGTGATGTTAAGAAAGGTCAACCTCCCCGTTCCCGAAAAAAAAACAATATTGTAGACTTGTCAAAGCATTTTTTATCTACAAAAAACAATGGTCCCGATTATGCGTAAATGGAAAATATGGCGTGCACGGTACGAGTGTGGATATACTACGGTACAATCGGTGCCGGATTCAGGGCTGTGAGGGCCCCAGGGCCAGCATCAGATATCTCACTCTAATAACTGATGACAATATTATTTAATACTATGGGATAGTTGTTCGTTAAAATGAATATCTAACTATTTATTAATTATTTTTAAAATAAATAAACTAAAATAATTTTTTGAAAATTTAAAAACTGATTTTGAAAATGTACCAAAAAACTTAATACTGATTTGTAGACATAACGTTGTGGGGTCCCTGAGGTAAGAGCTCCATAGGCCCCCCTCTAAATCTAGCACTGGTTACAACAATATACGTACTTAAGGTGCGTGTAAAAACTGTGTACGGAATGTGTGTACGCGAGTGTGTGTAATATGTATGGTATACGGCAACGAAGTATTAGTTTATCATGACGATTGCGAATCGTGCAGATTATAGGTAACCGTTCTGACGTTCTAAGTCTTCTGTAACAAACAGTCATCACTTCATCAGTAATAGTAGTAATATTATTATAATATATGTCCCGTACTTTCGCATCGTAATGACAGAGGTGGACGACGATATTATTAAGGTTTTCGACATTTTTAATATTGAGTTCAACTTCGCAATATTATTACTTACCAATAATGCCGTGTCAAAGCCCTCAAGCATCATCCAATCCTCGGAAAACTCAGGAATGAGCGGCTTCATACTGCTCCGTTTATCCTCCCCCCACCTTTAACATGGCCCTGCAAACAATGAACGGTTTTCAACATTGTTATGTGATTCCATTAAGATCTAATGTGATGAAACTTTATGCAGCCAACCTTGTTTGTACCTATTAGATTCATGAGTGAAACGAGGAACGTATTTTAGTTCTAATTTTGTTTATAACGCGTGAACTTTTCGATATTAGACAGAAATCAAATGCTATAGATTATATACGAATACATTTATTGGTATACATTATTCTCCTTTTAAAAATTATATACAACGTCGATACATAACCGTGTGCAAAAATAAAACAGTAGGTATACGACATCATACACATAAGTATACTTACAACTTACATCGTTTATTTTTTGAAGTTAAACTTCTTTACTCAGGGTAGCAAGGAAAAAAAAAAACGAACGGACGGCCGTACGAACGCGAACACGGACATGTCGTTGTGCGCAGCCGCGGATTGTCGTAGCTGTATTTTGTAAACAGCTATGAGTTGTGTCATTAAGCGTTGTGTATGTATTCAGTGTGCTTTTAGCCATTGTTAATATAATAATATTGTTATTAAGTAATAAGTAGTTCCTATTTTAATATTTTAAATTTTAATGGTTACTTGGATTTTTGTACGTACTACGTACGACTGGATTTCGTAAAAATATTAGGTATTTTTATTTTACCTAATGATTATAATTTACAATATAATATTACCGAAATAATAATCTCGAGTTTGAACTAGGTGTGCCAATTCGCCGTCGTCGTTGTTCGCTAATCCGTTCAGTAGTTTTAATCATTTGTGAAATTATTCGCAAATGTACGTTTCGTATTTCAGTCATCATATGCCAATCATAACTACTATACCGATTGAGCAAAATGATAATCAATCATTAGCATAAAAATAAAATAAAAATATAAAAATATAATTTACATTGTTTCTTTTCTTTCTTTATTATCCTCATTACCCCAGTCTATCCATGCCTTTCTTTCTTTTTCACTCACTCACGTGTACCGTTCAAAAGAAGTTTAACTTCCCGCGCGCGTACTGGTAACACACACAGTTTTTTTTCATATTATAATTCACTCTATATAATTTTTTATTATTTTTAAAATGTATTTTTCATGCATTTTTTTTTTTATTATTCAGTGTGTTTTTATAACCTGGTGATGACCAACAGTCGAAACCAGTCGTTATACATACCATTTCAAATACTCTCGGTATACATATCGTTTTATTCTTATTTCATTTTATTTTTTTTTACAATTTTTCTATTCGGTATATAAGAGTAATGCATATTTTCTTATACAATTTATAATAATAATTTTTATAATTTCAAATCATCTAATTTGTAGCTATTTAATACGCGATTGTTGCGAACAATTCAAATTCCTACCACGATTTCGGTACGCTCGATGGTTGTATCCATTCATACGCATAGGCACTATAATACGATGTATGGGGATCTCTTCTTCAATGCGGGAATACGTTCATACGTGTCACGGGCAGATTGCGACGAGCTATAGCGTTGATGATGGATAAACCGGAAACGGTTACAATACACACGGTGAACCTCTTCACGCTGTTTACGGTAATTGGTACGATTGGATTTTTTTTTTCGATACAATTTTCAATCAAATATTATTTAAACATTCGTTTTATCGTTCACAGCGACGAGTTTAAAGATCCCAAAGCGACAACCGTAAGTTATGTAACCTTTTGCGGAAGGTCAGCGACGACAAACAAACCTAAATAATAGTGGTTTATTATATAATATTATGTTAGGTGTATATATCATTATTTAGGTCAACGTTCGGAGACAAGTCGAAATAACATCGTAAAACGTGTTATAGTGTACTTAGGTATGGTATATTGTACATAAAACGCCGCATGTTATCAGTATATAATATATTGAACTAAAGACTTTATTAATAATTCAGCTACAAGAAAATCAAAAAACGTGTTACAGTAATAATAATAATAATAATAATAATAATAATAATATATAATCTACTATTCGATTGTATATTTATATAAATATATGTTTATAATATCCGGTAATCATTTAAACGATATTATACATATTTTGAATTCTAAAATATTTTAACAATGACAAAAAAAAAAAACAAACCGTCGGTAACAATAATTATTATAATAGTATTAACTGTGACTAAAATATTTTACTATTTTTCAATTATAAATATTAATAATGTATTGTAACATTTTGTATTATACTACGTAGTGGTGTGCTCGAGTGTTTCGCAACGTTTCTAATTGTTTTTTTCTTTTTATTATTATTAATGTTTGTGCTTTCAGTAAAACCATAAGAAACATGCAGACATTTTCAACACTACATAATAATAAAATTATATCGAATTGGCCCCGAGCCTTAATACGCTTTGGACTGTCGTGTGTTATTCGCTATGTTATATGATATGAAAATAAAAACAAAATGTTTCGATTCTTAGACGAAGGTGAATGGGGGAAGGGAATAGATTCAGGATAAAATATTATTATTCCTATCATCCTATCGGATTTAATAATTCAATTCACTATAATATTATTATGTAGGTATATAGGTATATATTGTGAAATTGAAATCAAAAGCCACGTCGCTGGCAAAAAAATATTCACCAGACATATTATTGTGTTTAAATATCGTAATGACAACAACTGCACACTGTATACGGTAGTAGAACTAGGAGGAAAAATAAATAAATTTGATCAGCGTTCGCATCAGACGATTAATATCATTTTGAGTGCGATGGGCATGGGTGCCTGCATGCGGAGATGAAATAAAAATCGGATGACCAAAAATAATAATTCAATGAATTCCTTGAATATATAAGTACGGTTTACGCGATTTACGAGTTATGTATCGTGTACGCGTGTTTTTATTGAAAGCGATCAGACTAATTTATTATAAATGATATAGGTACACATATACAGCACTTAATCACAAACACACACGTGCACACACAGCGCGCGCAGCAGTTAATGTACAGTAGTAATATATTATAAGTTTATAGGTGCGTATGCACGTGTGCGCGTGTGCGTGCGCAACGGATATTGTGCGTTTTCAAAATCAGTTTTTTGTACTCTCAAATAGATAAGAAAAATGCTAACAACGAGCTAATCAAGGCACCTAAATTTCAATTATTATTACTCATAAAATTATAATATAAAAACCAAAAAAAAAAAAATAATAATAATCAAAATAATTAAATAATATACTCAACAAATATAATATAATATATGATGTACTAAATCTAAATTGTACGTCATTTCCCTTATCGTCTAATTACGTAATCTAAACATTACATTATAGGTCTAATATAATTCTTAGTAAAAAAAAAAAAAACAAATTTCATATTTTATTTAAAAAAAGAACATCATCATCACAAGTTCATTGCGAAATTTGTACAATTCAATTACTCTCAGCCGTCAACTAGCTTAAATTCATTTCAAATCGATACGAATAAAAATGATTATTATTGATAATTTTTTTATAATTTTTTTTTTTTTACAAATTTTCTTTTTCATATAAACGTAGAACTATTATCACAATCAGTCGATTTGCCCCTCATGTTTAAAAAATAAATACAATTATTTATTGTGTACCGCGTACATAAACATAGGCTTTCCAGCCGTACGACGTGCGCCGGGTCTATAACATTATATTATAATATATACACACGGTCTAGGTGGTCGAATATGCACAATATAATGTACGAAACAAGTTCATACATGCCTACGTTACGTATGCGTGCGGATTAAGGTTCGAACCGAAAACAGGACGAAACGGAATACGAGGGAAACAAACGGAGGAACGCGATATGTGGGAATAGGTAGGTACGCTTTTCTGTTCTTTCGACAAGAGCCTGTTGCAGACGTGTACGCAGAACGCAATAATAATTATTGTAAACTAAAATGTGTTTTCGGCCGAACCGGCGAGAATTCCTATACAACCAGTATGCATTAACGAGGTCGTTCAAACGGGAGAGTAACAACAACAACAACAACAACAATAATATATTATATTATATTAATAACGAACATGATACGCCTTGTCGACAAAGGGAATATTATCGAGAACGGTAAACAAAAAGTTTTGCATAACGTTATTGTAATATTATATCATGTGCATCGAACGCGAGACGTGCCATGGATACGTTTATATTTGAACAACAGAGATGATGGTGGTCAGCGTTCATATAACGGTCGTGTTGTATAGATACCTACCGGAAAGTTTAAATGCCGCGTGAGATTTTTTTGAGTATAAGCAAGGCTGGGAATTGGGCGAGTGAAGTTATTATTATAACACGTGCTAAGTTGATACATAGACAGATATAGATTCGTAAGTTAAGTTAAAAGTTAATTTTTTTTTCAACTTATTAAAATTACAAGTTAAACAGAAAAAAAGTAAACTTAGTTGAAATTAGGTCACTATTTTTTGTATATGCTATTTTGATTTCTCTTGAAACACATCTATAATATCGTAAATCCTATTATTATTATTAAAACAATAATAATTAGTACGAAAAAAATATACCTTTTTATTTCTTATTCCTGAATACCTATATAGCATGGAAAACGGTTAACTCGTCAGAAATTACAAGGGACAATAAAAATTAATTTGTTGAAATATTTACTTGACGGTAAAATTAATTTTTTGACTCGTCAATACCCAGCCTTAAGTATAAGCTGCACTACGTTATAAGTTTTAACTTATAACATGTGACAACATGACATCGTGGTTCCGGAGTGTACGCGTGAATCGCGTGAACGTAAAGAAGAAATCGATAACAATTGAAATGCTGTAATTCATAATGATGGCGATAATAAAAGCCGAGAGAGAACACCGGTTTAATGTTATAGCAATATGATATATATCGACCGGCTGTTTCGGTTAGCGACCTAAACTTTTTTACTCCGAAAAAAAAAAAGAACACGATAACCTCGTCGACTCTTAGCGCAGTGCATACAGCGTGCACACCTTTCCCATGATTGTAATAACACCATATTGGTGCGGTTGTACAGTGCGCGCACCGAAACGTTATTCTAACCGCGCACAATATGTATAGTCGCCGTGGTATATTTGGGTACATCGTTGCGAATCGTTGACGGTTTAAAATCAAATGCTGCTGGAAAACGAAACGGAAAATTAATATAACGGGATCATGATGGATTACAATTATTGCTATTCGTGAACATAAAAATAATAATAATAATAATAATAATAATAATAATAATAATAATAATAATAATAATAATAATAATAATAATAATAAATAATAATGATAATAAAATTGATAATACAATACATATGGGTAGGTACTATATAATATGTTATGTAATACTATAATATATTAAATTAGGAGATGTGAGAGAGACCGACAATTCGTAAACACTAACGTCGCGTATATCGTCGTAATTAAAACTAAATTTTAACATATATATATATATATATAATATCTCATATACATATTTTGTATTATTTCATATTATAGCTAAGTATTATCTACAAAAATATTTATTGCCCGCGTTTCCATCACACATTTTTTTTTTCTGTCGAAACCAATTTAATTATATAAATCAAAAATAATACTATACATTCGTAATTATGATTATTATTATTATTATTATGCATGTACGTAGTTTTCGGGATTTTTTTCTCACCCGCTCGGATCGCGTTTTCCAAAACGAAAACGCCTCCACAGTTTTTTTTCCTCTCTTTTTCCTTCACACTATCGTTATATGCCGATCTCGCACTATGCGTATCCGCTAGTTTTCCAATCGAAACGATTTTCAATAATAGCTTCGACGAAACGTCGTCGTCTCCCGCCCCCTTAGACGTCGCGTTGTTGCAGTCCGAAAATGTTTCTCGAGTATCGCGGAAGAGCGTCCAAGATAATACACATGATCGGTCAACTTAACCTGTATGTAACAAATACACTCAGCTCATTCCGTTGCGGACAAGATGACGTTGTTGTTTGTATAAACGTCCCGCTCAGTGATTCCAAGCGTCATTTGCGAACATATTCGATGGAATCAATAAGAAAAAAAAAATAAAAAACGGACCACTATCCGAGAGCAGTTGCATAGCGCGACCACCTAGCATAATATTACATCAATAGGTATTGGTGCACTAGAACGAAAAATAGTGATAAAAATGCCGTCCCGGCGGTGAATGTCTCCTTACAAAACGCGTGTCCGCTAAAAGAAATAAAATGTCGATCAGTCTTTTGTAAAAGAAAACATTAACAGAACAGAAAAAAAAGAGAGGAAAAAAAAACGCAGGCGTTACAATACTGTTTACTCGTATCTTCTTATAAAATATCGTCCTAGAATTAATATCGTCACAAGTATTACATTTCGTTGTTCATTGCTAGAGACGTATATACGTTATATACGTATATACGGTTAAAACCTATATAAGTACATAATACGTATGATTATAATGTGTGTGTGTGTGTGTTATTTACACTAGAAAACAAAAACAAAAAAAAAAAATTATTAAAAATGCATTTGCTATAAGAAAACAATTTGTGTATTACACACATAATATTATAATATACGCACACGCGCGCACACACACACTAGGCGGCGGTTGACAGGTTATGACAATAATAATAATTATAATCGCATTCTCGTATTATACTAGAATATTGTGTACTGTATTATATTATTATGATGATCACGTCGTTGTGCCGCGCGTTCACGTTTTTTCTTCAAGCAAAAAATCATCTGTCGGCCGACGACTGCCACACGAGGAGTAGACCGACGACGGCGGCCACTACCATGGTCAAGGTGGCTCCGACGGTCGTCGACTCGTTGGCCTCGTTACACGGCGTTTCGCCTGCAAAATAAAAAATCAGACGCGCGTTAAAAAAAAACTGTTACCATATATATTATATGTATAAATATATATATATATATATATATATATACATACACGCATGCATACACGATATAATGCCGTTTATAAATTAAGTTTTAAAATATTTCAAGCAAACACCGTCTCGCGTAGAGAGGAGTGATTATACTATACATAACATCGTATTATTATTATTATAATATGCGCGTTGTTGTTTTCTATCTTTTTATGCGTTCAATACGATCGGAGGTTGGCACACGTGTACACACGCAAACGCATGCACACACACGCACGCACAATATTATTATAATAATATTCTATACGTTATTATGCATATTATATTATGTTTCTTAACATAGCGGGTTCTCGTCGTCTCTCGCATTCTTGGCATTTTATATATCATCCGATGGCCCGGGCACAGCAGATTTTGTATAATATTATGTTTATGTCGTCGTCGACCGAAGAAACGACGCGGCACCGCACGTACAGCGAACGGTCCGCTGGCTTATGTATTTTATTATTATTATTATTATTATTATTATTTACCAGCTCGGAATAACGAATTCGTGTACATTCCGTCGTCGCCGGGAAGTTAAATCGAGTGAGAATTTTATATACGACCCGGACGAGGTGAACACATTTTCTTATCACATTTTTTCCCGAACAAACCGTATCGTGCCGCAGTGTTCTGTACAGCTCGTTCGCCCTATTGTATTATGCGTGCGACTACGCGCACCACGTACACTGTCAGCCAGTCTACCCACTATGTATATTGTATATATTATTGCGACCAGGCGATAACGTTTTGAAAACTTTTACCCGCTCTTCCCTGTACCTTATACATAATATTATTGTAAAGTGTCCTAACGTGCACACGTGCGTGTGTACCACCGGTCCCCGTGATAATACATTATATTATTGTAATCTATATTATACGCGCACGGTATAACCGGACCCGGTGGTAAAGCTGCATCCGGTACACAGTGTCCGATATTTAAACCTTTTTCGGAACTATATTACATCCTTGGACGTCTTTCCCACTCACGCACGCAAATAAGGACTTGTCAAATAACGATTGTCGTCGATAACATATTTTCTGATTTCTACTACTCAATCCATACTCTTTCCTTCTTTTTCATAATGTTCTTCCCGTCCATCCTCCATCCCGAGGAAACTCAGTGCAGTCTCTATCATCGCGTTGCTCATCGCTGTGACTGCAGCCCTTTATTCTTTTCCCTATATATAGATAGATTTATTGTAAAGCTCTGATATATAGCGCATAAATAATTAGAATTGACGAAAAATTACAGACTTATATAATATATGTATATTATGCTGCAGAGCGTGCGAAGCAATCGAATGGTTTTTCGATAAATCTTTAATAAAATAAGAAATAAACTTATCTCGAATGAATTAAATCCTGGAGCGTATATATATCGTATCGGCGGATTATATGGAGATAAACAAAAGCAGCTGTGACGGGAAAAGATCGTTGCCTGTTGAACGAGCGAGAGGGTAAGTACGGAGTAATAACGAGAATAAACGTCTTCGGGGTTTAAGGCAAGACTCTCGAGTAACATGTACGTATTTGAAAAGTATACAAAATATCTCATCATAAAACCGTGCAAAACCCAATATTCTTATCGAGATTAAAATAAAAAGTGAATGAATTCGTTTGAAAGTTAATAATTGTTCCACATAATGTACGGACGGTTACAATGCGCACATTAAACAACGATGACGTCTGAACTCCAAAGTCAACTATTGGTCGTTAGAACTGGTAGAAGAACTACATGCTTTATTTTTCGATATTCTAGGCCAAGTGGTTAAAAACATAACGTAACCATACAAGTATTCACAATGTTGTTTCTTTCGCCTTATACATAAACATCGTCATCGGTCAGATATACCGCACGAGGTATATTTTTATCGCACATCGCGCATATTATCCCGGTGTGCGTCCAGCGTTATAAATATATTACCAAAAATATGTACACTGCGTAATGCCATAAAAAAAATGAAATAAAATAAAAACCCTCGTAAGGGTAGAAAATTCTTCCGGTGTCCCACTACAGCACGCCATTTCGGGGTGAGACGGACGATCGGACTCGAGAGGCAATAATGTTTCATACGGGCATTTAGAACGATAACGGATGGAATGTTTAGCGTCATAATAATATGCGTTTGGGTCTTGAAATATAAAAATAAAAAAATAAAAAAAATACCAAAATGGAAACTGCGATGACACGCACGGCTATTTTTGTAGTATATGGTTGCAAAAAGTACCTATACGTACACGGCAGTATGGCACGCAGGGACAAACTTTTGATTAGGCGGAACAGAATATACCTGGAGAAGAAAGATTTAAAATGTAATTTAAATGTTCTGGATAATAAATTAGAATTGACTCGGAGAAAAATTGTTCTACGAAATAAACTGAAAACCATTTAAAACGGAATTAAAAGCAATGCAAAGCGATAATTCGTATTAGACAACAGTGTCCGGAGTTCTATCACAGCAGATTAGTGCTATCAGAGCAGAGTTTGAGATTAAATTTTAAATTTGTGATTAGAGCGAACTTTGGACAATAAGTCACAAAATGTGTATTATATTACCATGGTTCGGTGGAAATTTATCTTAACTGAAATGTGGGAATTTATCATTATTATAATATTATATACTACTGCGATGTGTACTGATAATCGAAACAAATATTATACAATTAATAAAAGATTTAGGTTATAATAATATACCTATAGTTATAGTCAGATTGAATGTTGTGGATTATAGTATCTAATGTTCCTTTGTCTCTTTCCCCTCCCCAATTTGAACCGACAGCAACGATGGATGTCTATGTGATAATGTTGCTTGGCGCTTGTCAATAGTTATAGTATACCTTCCTTATCCACCGATGTAGTGGTGTCGGAATGTTTAAAATATATCATGATGTCGTATATCAAGCTCCCCCTCCACTATTTATCTTTTTTCTTTTTTTTTTGATTGGATACAAATAAAAATAAGTACCCACATAATATGTAGAATGTAAAAAATCCAATTATTTTAAATTTTTAACTGAATAAATATTTTAATGTATTTTTTTTTTACCATGGTAAATAAGTGGACTGCGACTGACCTGTTTTTTTTTTTATAAACAATATTATATCGAGTATAAGTTATTATCATTTGTCAGTCTTCGTGCGGCGTTCATCGTAACAGGTGGTGTTTATACGCTCGCTTATTTTTACCGTCGCGCGTGTATATGAATCAAAGTTCAGTGTATCTGATGCCACAAAAAGCAATGTTCTAGTAGTTCAGCCATATACCCACGGCAAGTTAATAAAAATGGATACTCTTCATTCGCCGATTTAAATAATGATAACATATAAGAAGTTGGTAAAGAGGTAAAAAAAAAATTCCTCCATGTATAACATATGAAATCAACGAGTATATTAAAGTGTTTCTAGATAAGATTGCACCTATGATAGTAGAACATTTTAACATCAAGAGTAAAAATATCTTTTTAAAATTGAATTGAATAAAAACTGTCAACGACTATTGCATTCAATCACCAAATACCTATAAAAAATTAGAATTAACTAATAAATATTATACCTATCAGCTTCCCGAGGAAAAAAATAACCTGTCTGTAATAATCAGAAACATGTACCAACCACTATTCCAGAATAAACCATAATATTTATAGCCCACGTTAAACTAAATTTCAATGTTACCTTAGTCACTCGTCTCCGAAATTGTCAAATTGAATTCGACATGGACCATTTCTCGGTGAAAATTGCAATAAATGCGTTCTCATCATTCTTTACAGTCTACAACCACCCGTAAACTCTTCACCGATAAACCAGATTGGAAAAATTTAAACAGCATATCATACAAAACCTATAATTATTCGCGGAAATATTTTAAACACTTCCAAAGCAGACGATGCAGTAAAACATTTACGTAAAATCATCTGCCAAGCGGCCGAAACATGTTAAGCTAAAAAAAAAAACACGATAAAAAAATTGTACTCCAAATCAAACTTTCCCCACAATTTTGAAATTAATTTAATTGGAACATCAAACCAGGAGAATCTAGTAACTGTATAGACCAGAAAAAATTTAATTATCCAACGAGACCAACGAAAATGTTAAAAACTCAGAAAACTTTAAATACATAGAATTAACTTTTATAAAAAATATTTATCTACAACACAGCAAACAGACTCAAAAGTGTGAAGGGCTACTAAAAGATTAATTAAACCAAACTCTAAAGAAATCCCTCCCCTCTTAAAAGCGGGAGATATTTGTCTAAGTAAAGATTTTGATAAACACGAACTGTTTTCTCACCACCTTTGAAAATGGTTTCACATTAGATAACTGTACAAATAATATAATTCAACAACAACTAAACGAGCTCGATATTCTACCCCAAAATGTTCTACCGTACTCGAGCTTCAAAGAAATCTAAGATATAATCAAAAAATACCATAAAGAAAATCACCCGGACACAATCTAATCACTTATACTATTCAAAAAAATATCCCTAGGGAAATTAATAACATATATTATATCAATATTAATCAATTTCTTAATAAAAATAGTGTACTTTCCGACAGAATGGAAAATGGCCACAGTCATTTTGTTCAAAATGCCAAATAAAGATAATTCAAATTCAAACAATTACAGATATTTTAGCTTTCTGTCTTCAGTTTCAAAAATATCAGAAAAAAAATCATATACTCCAAGCTAATGAATTACTTAATTGCAATAAACGTTACTACGCATAATTAATATAAATTTAAATCTAATCACTTATTGTTCACTGTTATTCGATAACTTCTGCGTTTAACTGAAAATATTAACGATGGATTTGAAAAAATAATATAATACAACATACGCGCGTAGTATTCTTAAACGTAACCCAAGCCTTTGAATGAGTCTGGCACGAAGGACTTTTGTATAATTTACCCCAACTGCAATACATACACTAACTAAATCGTACCACTTCGCTCGCTGTTTCAAAGTTCGAATAAACGAGACTACACCTGAAACAAAATTAACTAACACAGGTGTTTCTCAGAGCTCAACTTATTTTGCATAATATTTCAGATTATCCTACAACAAGTAATACTGAAATAGCACATTAGCACTATATGCTGATGAGTGCTATATATATACTCAAGCTTTAAGACCGTCTAAACCATAATGAAAATATTCCAGATCACCAGAACAAAATTCAAAAGTGGAGAGAAAATTGGAAAATAAAATTAAGCTCTCAAAATAGCACACCGGTCCTCCTTGCACTAACCATTGCCCAAAAACTTCTGGTAATTTAAAATTATGATAATAGCATTCCTTGGTCACTCTTAACATCAAGTATCTCCGTGTAATTTTGGACAGAAAATCAACACGGAATTGACGTAATATCACCTTCAAATTGCAACAAGACTACTATCAGAAAATAAAATTCCATACCCATTGATCAACCAAAAAACCTGATGCTGCAGGAGATGTTTTCTTATGATATGTGAGCAAATTCTACGAACATTATTTTTATGTGCAGTTTTTGTGCGGGGAAATCATTGCGCTCAGACTCACTTGCACAAAATCAAGTATTTCAATCGAAAGTTCTGAGGAAAATATTATCTAATGCAGTAATTTTCTCTAAGGTTTGTTCGAAATGATGCACATATGCCTACAAATGTATAGGTGGAATTTGGTTGAATTTTTAGGGAGACTATAATAATCCAATGTAAAATGATAATTATAAAAACAACGAATAACATTTCAAATAAAGTTTGGGAGGGGGGGCTATTAAAATATGTGGGGACTAAGTCCCCCCCATGTCCGCCTATGTACAAATGACTGTCAACGCCCATTGGTACGTTACCACCAATATCAGCCTTCACAATGAGCTAAAAATTGTTACTATTAAACAATGGGCTGCCACATTCTACACTCGTCTCCATTCCAAAATGGTCGGTCACCCCAACAGTCTCATTGCCCAATTTCACTCCAACCATCTTCCAGGAAACCTTCCAAGACAACTCGAACTAAACTGGTCCAGAGACATACTCGTTCTTTGAAGCATATACCTTTTAGGTAAAATAATCTAAGCTCAGGTGCCGTACTAATGTGAAGTGCCTTCAACGTCTTTCACCGTTCTTTTTCTATTGTAAATATTTTACTTATTATGCTCCCCCCTAGTACAGATTGTAAAAAAACTTGGTTCAATTAACGACTTTCAAAAAAAAAATAAAAATAATAATGATAATAATAATTAATAACAATAATTATACATATATACCGCGCGCGCGGTTAATGTGGTAACACCGGCTTACCGGACGGCGATAGCGAAATGTTGAACGACAAGACGAGTCCCTCGCCGGCCTCCGTGGCCCCGGTGCGATTGTTGTCCGGGTTGCAGTTGTCCGCGTACACGGACACCTGCACGCGGTCCGGCGGCCACTTGACGTACGTCAGACAGTACAGCTTCCTCCAGCCGGCCGCCGACGGCAAGTCACTGCTGATTATCTGGTACACCGTTCCGTTTACCTTCCAACCTCCGTGGCACTTGTAAGCTGCGCAAAAAAAAAAAAAACGGGTTTCAGCAAACGGTTGCAATATTAATAGTACATATATTACAGTACAAATAAATTAACGTTCCGCATTAGTTTGCCGTTTTTATTTTATTTTTATTCGCCCGAAAAATCGTGACGCCTATATCATTTATATTATAGACGTTTTAATAAATGTGCAAAAAAAAACTCGTGTTGAGCAAAAAAAGTATTTATGTACATACATATAACGTATGCGAAAAAGAAGACTGTTCAAGACAAAATATGGCAAAATAAAAGTGACCAATTAATCCGTCTTGATGGAACCATTCAATTTTTTACCTGTTTCTTTAAGTTTTTAAATTTTGCATTTATAATTTTTATTTACTATTATTTATTTTAATTATTATATACATTCTTATAATTTAAACTTACGCTGTTTTTATAGGCGGTACTAGGGTCGAACATTAAAATGTGCAATTTCATATGTATAATATAAAAATTAAATTGTTACTTTTTTATGTTCCCTTTAATAAATAATAATAATAAAAAACTGTATGGTTAGTTCCAAGTATTAAATTGCTTAATAATTATACTCGTCTTAATGAAATAATATTGCTGTATAAGACACTAGTTTAAGTTCACAGTGTCTATTACGGAAAAATCACACAAACTACGAACAGAAATAAAAACGTATTTACAATCGGCAATCAAAATGATATCTATCGTAGTCCGTAATGACTTTCAGCAATTATTAGTATATTTAATTCAAAGTAGAGGTGTATTATGGACATAAGTCATAAATTATTCTATGAGCAGGACAACTTTTGACGTTTTCATCTATTTTGGGGGAAAAAAAAAAATTCAGTAATTGCCAAGTATGAAACAACTATACTATGTTATTTTGTAATATTGATTCCAAATATTTCTAATCATTTTTTCAATAATTCGTCATTTCCTCGAATACTGATCAAATGTAATAACAATACCTACAAATAATTTCTTATTATTTTTGTTATAAATTATTAGTTAATGAAATCTAGATAACTAATGTGTTTACGGGGGGAAAAAAAATTGCAAGATTGCAAGAGTCTTGTGCAGTGATGGTCTTGTTTTGGTCTTGGTCTTGCAGCTTCGGTATTGGTTTGGTCTAGTTTTTGCAGCTTCAGTATTGGTTTGGTCTAGTTTTTGCAAGCCTATCTTGGTCTTGATCTTGTTAGACCAGTACCGTCTTAGTCTTGGTCTTGGTCTTGCAGCAAGAGTCTTGTGAGACCGCAAGACCAAGACCAATTTTAATCATCACTAATTCGTTTGAATCGTAAATATAAGTTTATATAAGTTAATATAAGTTCGCGGAGTTGAGGGATATTATATGTTTCTGTATAGCACGTTCGAAAACGTAAAGCTTCTGCAGAATTGGTGAGAGGAAAAGAAAACTGCTGTCTATAGAATAACGTATAACGTATAACGTATACGTTGAAACTCGATTTCCGACTATTTTATTTTTACTTTTATCACGAATATTATTACACACTACGATTGGTACATTGATTTGCGCATCGAGCAATCATAGGATGTAAGTATATGATATTATATACAAAATGCATTTCGAGAAAGTTCCCCCCTCCCTTCCCTGTGGTAATGCACCTCCGAAAATTATATATTATTCACATTGACTAGTGGTATAGTGAATCACGATTACAACTCCGTTTTAGCCTTTGAAGAGGGTTATGTATCTACGGGTATATATATATATATATATGTTTTTGGCATTTATGCGCTTTGGATGAGGATATTTTGTATTTCAGTTGAGTTTTGCATGAAATCGATGTAGTGAAGTTAAGCGAATTCGGTGACATTTGTAATTTGCAAATATTCAGACTAAAGTGAATAATTAGTCTACGCCACGAAGCACCACGGCAACGGTTTATAAGTGCGGAGAACTATTTTTCAAAAAAATTAAATGAGACGAATATTTCAGGGTTTCACCGGCCCCCGAATTTGTAAATAATATATTATGACCAAATTACCGACCCATTACAATTATAAATAAATTCGCACCTGAGGCCCCCGCTAAACCGCTCAAATCTTATATAATATATAATATATAATATTGCATGTTTTCGGTTTAAAATGTGTACATATAGGTCCGAGATCAATGATCGTTGAAACATGGTCCGCATGATTAATATTAGTGATGGGCATAATCGAATTATTTCTATAATCGAGTTATTAGTAATCGATATATTGTTATAATCGAGTTATCACTCGAAATAATCACTCGAAATTTTCAATTGATATTAGTAATATTAGTTATTACTCGAATAGTAGGTGATTGATATACATATTTTCATAATCGAGTCATCAATCGAAATAATTACGCAAAATATTCAATAAATATGATAACTTGGAATATTATTAGTTTGTTATTAGTAGGTATAGTAGGTATAGAAATAAAAATGTGCATAAATCATAATCTCATTTTTTATTAATTTTTTTTATTTAAATATTTTAAACGTCAACCTGGCAAATTATTTTAGACATAAATAATAATAGTTATTAATAAATTTAACAATTGTAATTATTTAAACAAATTTAAATTACTATTTAAAAAAATTATATAATCTAGATTTTTAGAAGTTAATCTGCTCCGACGGTCGTTAGTTATTTGCCCAGTTTTTGAAAATACTCGTTCCGATACTATTGAACGTTGTTTACTACCCGGCCTCATTTTTAAATTTTAAAAATAAATAATTTTTAATAAATAGGTAAAGAACTAAAGACTGATGAACAGTTAGTGAACAGTGTCGACTGTTAAAGCGTGCTAGCGAGTACAAAATGACATTTTTCGGAATACGACATACAATTATAATCATTATATTATTATTTCATTGGCTTATGTGAAAAACATAATTAGTGTGGCTCCACGTGGAGCCGATTTCGAGTAATATATAATAATATAATAATAATGTAAAATATAACAGTGGTAATAATATATATATATTAGAATAATATATATTATATATTATAATATAATAATATATATTAGAATGAATATGGTTATCTTAGTTTTATTAGGAAAATCGACTATAAATAGTACAAAAATACTAGGAATTTCGAACCACAGCGAATTAGACAACTTCAACCTCTTATCTGTGCGGAGGCCCAAACACAAATGGCTTGTAGGCTGGTTTTATTGGGAGAGGTCAGAAAGTAATATATATGATGTCGACCTCAGTAGTCAGTAGTCGAGTGACGAGTAATCGAGTAGTCGAGTAACTATAGTTCGAGTGAAAAATCACTCGGTACATAATCGATTATTATCAACAATCGAGTAACTCGATTATTTTCACTCGATTATGCCCATCAATAATTAATATATTATTGTTGCCGAGCAAAACTATAGGGTGAATCAACAATGTCCGTGAAGTTGGCCGCCGAAACCCAAATTTAGATTAAATAATTAGTAGTTTAGTACTTGGTCATAAGTAAGTATTTGTAAGCACGAATTCAGAAATAATAAGTACAACATGTCCCAATTATCCCTAAAATTAATCAACAACGTTTCACGGTAATGGCGTCACTGCCGGGTTATCAACAGTTTGAAAAAATAAAAATAAAATGTTAATTGATTCGTGGAGTGCGAATTATGGACGTGCACTATTCGATATCGACCGATGACTACTCTTTCACTACCACAATCGATACATTATAAAGTCGCAGACATTTATTTAAAATCATACAAGTCACATCGAGTGTCAGTACACATATAATATCATTACGTACGTTTTCCTTGGCCTATTGGTTGGTATTATTGTACATACTCGTAATCACAGCAGCTTTTTGGTGATGTAGTATCATCATCGAACGATTAACGAAAACGAATACCTCAATTAGACAACGTTGGCTAACTCGTCGTGTCTGAGTTACACTAAAGACGACTATACGGTGACAAAATACTATTATTACTTATACTGTATAATACGGGTAATAATTGTAATTTAGTTTTAAACAACGGAGTGCGTTTCGGAATTCTAATTACGTCTTCAGCGTGACCTCTTCTGAAATTACTTTTTCCAAAGTCATTACACGGACGTCTTCTAAGTTTGAAATCCAAACGCTCTAGACGTGAGAAAGGACTTGAACGAATTTTCAGAATTTAAAATTTATTCTAAGTCCGCTCATGGTTGGGTTACAAATGAATAAAAGGAAAACATTTAAAAAAAAAAAACTCACGGCGGTCACCGAAAGGAAAAATAATTCAGTATGGTCATAAAATACATTTACCTATTTCATCTAGGTCATTTAGAATATTTATAATTATTATATATATATACCTAATGTATGATTACTTTGGTCAATTATAATAAATTCAACCATTGTATTAATTAATCTGTTGTCGCTATAGTTTTTTGTTCCGCTCTTTTACGTTTTAAAGTTCGCGACAGTATTGCAGGTGTGCATTGAACGTATCTATTTATCGTGTGAAAAAATTAATCGCAAGACGTGCACATCGCACATGGACTGATATCCCAATTATTAAACATTTTACAATTTATCGATTCAATTGTTCCATTTGTACAGTAATCATTTCGTTTGATTCGTGGGGAAATGTCTGTGAAGTAAAGAGGTTTAACGCACAAAACAGGGATAATTAATTATTGTACAGTTGGCGGATAATGACAGTCGACTTTCTATGAGGAATCGTAGTTGACATATTATTGTAAATGTCAGCTAACATCACTGTATAAGTGTTCAATAAAATTGTTACAATTTTGTTGCCTGCTGTTTATATTTGAATATGAATTTGAGGAAATTCTTCAAATATAATGATAACGCGAGAAAAAAAATCCAGAATTAAGTATAGTCATCTTGTTTAACCTTTAGAAGTAAAATATTGTAAAACGTGTCCAATGTTAATGTTTCATAGGTCATTTTTATAATATTATCATGACGATAAACAAATTGTACAATAATTTATAATGTTTTACCCTGTTCAAAACCCAACAGAGCGTAACTAACTGAACGTGATAATGATACTTCAGACAAAATAATAACATAATAATATTATAATCATTGCGTACAGTAGTTAAATAAAAACCAAAGGAATTCCATATAGTTGACCTTCCATAGTATATTATTCAGGAACAAATGTTAAAATATTGTAGGTATCGGATAAAAAATTTTCATAGCTATAATTTTTATTTTTATTTTTTCACACGTATTTGGTTCAAAACTTATCTAACAGTAGTTTTATGACGACGGATAACTTCTACTGCAGAGACGACGTTTTAAAAAATCATTATTTTCTCTCAACGAACATATTATAACCATCCCGGGCTTATTTATACGAGAGCAAATGACGGCAGATCGAGTAAAACAATGAATTTCTAGGCCTCATCTGGTAAAGTATAGTGAGATGCATTGCACGTGAACATGTATTTATAGACGTGTTTTCTTTAAGCGTCGACGTTTGTGTTTATATTGAGTAAAGTGCACAAACGGAGAATATGCTGATTTGCATCCAAAGATCCAT
This sequence comes from Chaitophorus viminalis, assembly GCA_025469195.1. NCBI lineage: Eukaryota > Metazoa > Arthropoda > Insecta > Hemiptera > Aphididae > Chaitophorus > Chaitophorus viminalis. The sequence goes on along the minus strand of JAIPRK010001323.1, from coordinate 54,918 downwards.
GACATGCTACGGCGTACCCGTCAGAAAATATATCTAACACTAGTTGTCGGCTTGCAACATGGTACGTATACAGAGTTGAGCCAACTAATGGCGAATATACAATTTTTAGAAGATCATGTAATGCCAAAAAAATGGACATCTATCCACAAAGCAAAGTGTGTATATAAAATTATAAACAATGATTGTTCCATATCTTGTCTATATCTTACTCCAAAGGATTACATTAATAATATAAATATCAATAGTTTAATTTTGAAAATCGAAAGTACAAAGTATTGATATCAACCCAGAAAAGCCCCCACCCCTCCGACTTGTGACAAATCATGTAGTTGCATCACTCGAGACCATAGATGATAATACGTCACTGGAGCCAACAGTTGAAGATTCAATGATGTTTTGTTGCGACGATATTTGACATATATGATCAGTAAGAGCTCGTTTAGACAAAAATGTTGTGTGACAAAATATTTAAATATAGAAAATTCCCTGTACGAATTCAAGTCGATTGAAGTACGTTTTCGCTTCACACGGAATAACATTATACATAGCTCCGGGTTCTGACATCCCGTTCGGACGGTGAAATCGAAATAGCAGACCGGCGGCGTCCGGTCTTATTATTTGAAATATTTTGGTCAAAAACAATAGCATCACGCGCGGCAGTGTTTGTATACGCATAGTATGGTAATATTGATGGCGTCCGGGACATTTTTCAGCGCAGACTCGGTGTAAAGGGTGTTTTTTCAAGCGGTCGTGCAGTAATTCCTACGCGCAATAAACTCGTCTTGGAGAATCGTTCAGGACAACTACGGCAATGTATTAATATTCACGTGCTGTGGTCTCACGTGGGTGGGCCGCCGTTCCTTTACAACACACCCGCTACATAACGCGCGCGATTAGTGTACCTGTACGGTCATCGAGTGTTGTCGGGGGGGGGGGGGAAATTATTATAATTATGTTGTTTTGAAAAGCAATTTTTTTTTACTCTTTCTGAAAATGGTCTCCTTAGTTTAAATGGTACCAAAAGCCAGGCATTTATCCACGGAATATAGGAGATATTTTCGGATGAGAACTATAGTACAATATAGGTATGTCAGTGGCGATCGTCCTCCGTATCGGACTTATATTTTTTTTTGTAATAGGTTGTTGCAATGCGTACCAATCGTTTCTTTTCAATCATGCGTATACGTATAGTATAATGAGATAACAAAAATTATATTACGCATTATTATAGAATTATAAGTATAAAAGTGATTGGGCTTGTCTAGATTTTCATCACAACGGACAACGTCATATTATTAGTAGTACACGATGATTTAGACTAAACAGTTTGTTTCTTTCACGATACAATTGATGGAAGAAAAATGATCTGTCGGTATAATCACAGTTATGGCTAAAAATCACAATGTTTTCTTAATGCCAGAATATTGTCTGGAAAAAATCGTATTCTATCGTCACTCGGAACTGCTAACAGTGATGGGTGACCACACAGTTCTCTAGCGGCATTTTCCATGACTACTCGTATACAATACCCATATATGCTTAACCACAGGCAGTTCCACTAAAGTTAAAAAAATATACAACGGATCAGGGCCACAGTTGGCCGGCTACCCCTAAAAAAGTTATGTACCAATAAAAAATGTAATAATAATAATAATTCATTGTGAAAAACGTGATGCATATAGCATGTATTAAGTATAATAATATAGTTATAATACCTTATATAGGTGCAATGGTTTTTTTTCTGTAGTACTGAATTACAAAAACATATTTTTTATCATCATACGAACTATCGGAAAGTCATAAACTATCATGAAACTTTCTAGGTCTCGTCCATACTCCTTCCACTGGTGACTATAAACGATCGGTTTCAAATATTCATTCTCGCCTCCGCTCCGTATCGTCTATAGGTCATCAGGTCAACGTGATTACAAACGCGATCGCGTTTCATTCTATCGCAATCCTTGCGTATCGTTATGTAATAATAATATCAATATATTAATATAATCTCTGAATGAATAATAAAACAAAACCGTTTAGCGGCATTTACACGCCACTAAAACAAATTTGCTTCGGAATTTGTAACTCAAGTTTTCGAAATATATTATGCTATAAGCGGAAATAGGCAATTGTCCGCGCGTTGACGTGTTGTGTGCATCTATATTCGAAATCGGTCGCAAAGGAAAAATAAACATCATAATCTCGGTCAGTTATTCACGCCTGTTGCGTAAACATCGACGCGTCCGTAAATAATAATCGAATCGTTTTTTATACAAAAAGGTCACATGTCCAATATTTAACATCCAATATTTCACTCCGATGTGTGAAAGTGTTTACCATAGAAATCGTTGAAATAATAATTCAATTTAAATAATGACCTTACATAATAATACTTATATGGATTCCAGAAGATACCTATATATTTAGGAATTTTATTTATTGGTGGAAAAAGACAATTTTATTTAAACATGATACAATGGGTTCGGTTTTTCCTGAAAACTTCCAAATCCGGGACATATATTATGCGTTCTTTTTTGTATTTAGCGATTCAATTATGCAATATTACATGATGATACGATGCGTGTATATTATTTTATACAAAATATCGTCTCGAAGGTGCACACGCAATCATTTCCGACCGAAAAACACATGTACAACACATTATATTATATTATATATACGTGAAATCAGCGAAAACATTGACGCGTGTGCGTGCGTGCAATACAGTATACGAGATAACGTCTTCGGTGTTTGTAATGTAATAATTATAAACCTTCAGTGGTCTGGTGTACGTTTTTAACGGTTGCGTAGATAAGTCTATATTATCGCAATGAAATAATGGCGACGGGAATAAGGAAATAAAAACTATTGGGAAAAGTGAAATCTCATTTTGCGCGGGCGCGTCGTCTGACGGAATATTTTAATTATAATATGTTGGCCTATCACGCGTTGTGCAAAAAAAAAAAAAAATAAAAAAAACAATCGTGACCTCCAATAACGTACACCTATATATAAGGTGTTTCAGGATGATTCAACAGATGCAATAACTATTTGTTCTATCGACCATTAACTACCACGTCTTAACAACAAAATGGTACCTATTTAAATATTTTTTTTTTACTTTTGAAAACTTAAAATAATATTTCATCATTAAAAAAAAGTTAAAACAGCTATTTTATAAACAGGATTTATAAAAAATGGATTGTATTTAAATATCTTATTAAAGTTTGGTCATTAATTTATTATGATTTTTCAAACTTTTCGAAAATTTGAATTTAATATAATTATAATTATTGTACATTCTATCAAGATTAGATAAGGTTTTGTATAAATTAATGGTAATATGCAATATTATGCGATAAAATTATTCGACACACAATATTAATGTTAACGTTTTCACGAACTTAAGAAAATCGTATAAAATGAACGGATAAACCTTCATTATAGAGTTTTAAGCATCAACATTTTGTTAAAAATCCATGTCACAAAATGGGTATTTAAAATTTTTTTTTTCCGTCGAACAAAATTTGAATATTGAAAATTTGAGTTTCAAAGACAAAAAAAAAATTGTTCAATACATTTTTAACGTAGTCCAGTATAATTGATCGAAAAAAAAAATAATAATAATGAATAGAACAAAAATTCATCATTCTGAATTTCTGTTTCAACCGCTGTATATAATACATAATATATTATAAGTAATTACGCGACGTAATGTCACCACGTTTAGCCTACAATCATAGTTCGATGTAGACATACTCGTCGGTTCCGCAGCGACAAACGCGCGTTTTGTATCCTGCTATAATATTATAATGTCCGCTGCATGTACACCACGCACACCCGTCGACTCGTTGTGTATTATTATTATTCATTGTAACATCTCGCAGGTACACACTATAATATAAATGCGTATACGCCTGTACAGGGCGATCGGAACTCCGTGCGACAAGATAAAATTATGTAATAAACCGTGGTGCATATGAAATTCCGATCATCCTGTATTTGTTTAGTGTATATTCGTCGCTTAAACTGCAACAGTGCGTATTTTAGTATTTGTAGTTTTTTAATTAACACGAAAAACACATTATCAATCATTTATTCCCACTAAAATATAAATTGAACCATTTTGATGATAGGCCTTGTAGTTTTTTAATAAAATTACTTTTTTCAATAGCTCGTTGTACTACATAGTGTAATATTACGTGTAAATAAATGAGATACTTAAGAATCATGATTTAAGATAAATATAATTGTGTTAAGAATGGTACCTATATATAGTTATAAAATATCATTACTAATGATATAGGCACTAACAATTAGAGTAACGATAGGCGCCGACTTTTATATTTTAGCACAGGGGCAAATAAAATACTTATAATACTGTTCATGAACATTATTCCAATTCTCTTTATTGGCTGCTTCAGAAAAATGAAAAAAAAAAAAATTAAATAAAAATACATATTACTTGAAAATAAAATTTTTCTTTCTCACCTAAATACATTGGATACGTTACATTTTATTTATGAAAATATTATTATATATCCATACATTTTTCATAATTTGTGGGGTCTTATCTATTCAGCTATTTTTAGATAATTTGTTCTTTTGATAAACATTTTCATGTCAAAATTCATTAACTTATAATAATAATAAATTAATATTTTACACAAAAGCGAAGTTTTTACCTTTTACCGCCCATTAAAGTCGATGAACGGAGGCGACGCCCTCGTTAAAATCAAAATACGAGGTAAATTAACCCCGTTATCCCCGTGTAGTCGGTGCCTATGGTTGTAAATAACAGTGTAACTACTAATCGCATAGAAAATTTCCTTGATGAATAAGTGCTCAGAACCGCCTGTTGTATTAATATTTACAATAATTTCGTTCTGACAAATGTTGAGATACGCACCGTTGCAGTTTAAGCGACGATATAATGAACGTACGCGCGTACGATCTTAATATCAATTATATGAAATCATGTAAATTATAACGCCATTCGTACGTCGCGCGGCCATAGTACATTAATATTTAATGTATTATAATATTATACGTGCGACAGACGCGACGTAACCGCCTGGACATACGCTAGTAAGTATTAACACGTATTATAACGTGATAAATTTTCGCTTTTTTTTTCTGTCGCGTTTTATAAAAAAAAAAAAAAAAAACGGTTTTATAACTGCACGTCATCGTGTTATTGTATATTTTTTGTGTACGATTATGTTATGTATTGAATTATTGTGGTTCGTAGCACAGCGCTGGTGACGCCGTTAAAATTTCATAACGTTTTGAATAATTTATCAACACGTCTCTTCGTGCTAGCGCACGTGTACCGCATATTCGTAATATTGTACATATATATATATATATTAATGTTGCTGTGATATAAACTCGTTTCATTTAACGAGCTTTATTATTGCATTTCCCCAGTGAAATTTAGAACGCTGAGGGATAGGGGGAAACGGTACGAAAAAACTACCCTTACGGTCATCGGGGACGTTGAAAACAGCGTGAGCAACGAAACTGCAACCCCTATGATACCTACAACTAGTAATGAGAGCGAATTTATATTTTTTCGCGTTTCTCCCGTTGATTTGATCTCAATGAAAGAAAAATAACACAAACATATTATAAAGTACAATGAGTGATTTTTTAAGTATGTTTTAACTTGATTTAAACCATGCATTTTTGCAAATTCCGATTTTTGGAAAAATTACTCGTACTAAAAGACTATAATATAATATACTATTTCCAGTTCATATAGATGTTTGTACCTCTTAAGGGAGTATCTTAATATAATGATTTTAACAACTTTTGTTTTCAAATAAAAAGACAATTCTTTCTACTGAAATAACCATTTGGTCAATACTCCTCGAGTAAATTTTATAAAATTATTATTTGAACCAGAAACTTCGAAGTTATTCAAATTTAATCACAAATAATCTGGTAGAATTTCCATTATTTGTATGCAACCGTCAATAAGTTTTTATCGTAATTATCAGAATTTTCATTATCGATAATTTGGTAGACATTATATATTATTATACGTGAGATTCAATTTTTGGCGTGAAAAATGAGAATGCGCAAAGTCGACTTATTACCGGTATTTATGGATGTTATTTTTATCAATGATTTACACATTCGTATCAAAATCTATACATATATTATAATTTATATTTTGAGTAATCTTGAAACTATATAACGACCAATGTATAAAATATCATAATATTCTTATAATTTAATACTTTTCATTCACTATTTGAAATTTAAACAATTTCAAGTGTATTGTTCCAAATGATGACTATATATATATATATATGTTATATAAAAACAATCCAGAAAAACCATATACTTAAGTTGTATGTGAAAAATTCGAGACCCACTGCTCTAAGCGAACATCACATTTCACTATTCATTTACATACTATACATTTTTGATTTTCTTTTTTTTCTACCATAAACTACCATCTATATTACAGTGATAGCCAATCACATAATTGCATCAGACCCGCATTTCTGTCTTGTATCTGATTTTACCTACACGCCCAGGCATCTCAGATCATCCTTCACTCCATCCAACCGTCTTTTCTGGGCTCTGTCCAATGGTCTTTTCCCGCACGATAATACTGGGTGCAACAATGTTAAACCAAAGCGTAGTGCGTAATGTCCAATTTTGGTAATTTATATTATTATACAAGAATGAAAAGTTGACAAGGTGGGCCGAGAAAAATAACAAACCGACGGAAGTATTTGTCGACCGTGTGAATTACACATTATAGACAGCTTCCGTACGGATTCATATACCATGCATATAGGATGTAGACACAAGTACGCATAATACATTCATTATTATGGTAGTATATATCTGAAGGCTAAACAAGGTCGTTCGGATCCGGATACAAGGACACGTATTGTACTAGAAATTAGATTGCTTGGCGAAAACAATAAATGTTTTTGGTTCGACAATTTTTCGCACAAACGGAAAAAAAAATATTAAAAAATTAACGGCATAAAAATGTTGACTTTGTTCATATCAAAACAGCCAGTCGTAGACTCTAACATGTAAATTTAAAAATTCCTAAAGGTTTTTGATCTTCGTCAGGGTTTGGAACGAATGATTAGACAACGGTTAAGTGCCTTGCATAACTGCAACGTTAAAGTACTTCTATAGGCTATATTTAGCATCCGAGAATATATGTACACTTCAACGTCACCACGATGCTATATCCATCACTGTTTTGCAGCTCTAAAAACTTCTAAACAAAATAATATACATAGTAACAATGATATAAAATATCTATCCTGATATGATGTACGTTGCGGGTTTTGATTTTTTTCGATCTGTTGTCTCATTCTCTTAAGGGGATTGTAGTCCATTATCTTTTCTCTGTCTATCACACGCATAACATAGGAATTTATAGACGTTTCCAAATTCCAATGTACAATCAATCAATTAATGCGATAGGAATTTTGAAAACTGATTCAAATTCGTCGTTAAGTCTACTTTAGATCGACTTTCCCATTTTTTTTATTTCTTCTTCCCCACACTAAAACTTTTACAAAATATAATCAAACAAATTGGAAACATAAGAATCGACTAAAGTTGATTTTTGGGTACTTATGTACAAAATTTAAAAAAAAATGTGAAAATTTTAATCTAAAAAAGACTTGATAACGAATTCAAATCAGTTTTCAAAATTCTTATCGCATTCATTGATCGATTGATATGTTAGAAATAGAAAACGTCTAAATTCCTACGTTGCGCGCGTGTGTAGACAGAGACGGAAAATCTTGGTTTACAATCCCCTTAATCCAAAAGGTTACGAATCAGACAATTCAAGAGTTTACGAAACACGGGTGTACAGGATTTAAGTATTTTACCGCGGTGCCACGGACGCGTGTATAGATAGGTCTAGTCATTAATCTTTCGTCCGCGCTTTGGAAAATAGTTCTGAACGTTTAAAGTCAAACCGAACGGTAATTCATCCGCTTACATAAAACAGTATTGTTTATAATAATGTTATGCATTTACAATCTTTATATTATTGATACGTTTGCTGTTTGCACCGATCGATATACTATACACGTATTGTGACGACGACAATATTATTATTATTATTATTATTATTATGCACGTCCGACATGATACGTAGTTATCAATTATCATAATAATTCGTAAACAGCAGTACGCGCACGGCCGATCAGATGCCTGGGCTGTTCGGCGTTTATATGACCTCGATACAATGAATAATTTAATATTACTCTATTAATCGCACCATAAACTTTTCCGTTCCGTTTAAAGTTATAAATTTACAATGTTTGTACATGATAAATATATACACAGGTAGGATAATTTACGGGTTTTCAATTTCGACTCGCCACGTTGAATCCTTCAGCTTACGTTTATTTATATAATGAATAATTAACCATAAACGTTTACGCATTTATGATTAATTGTTTTCGGACAATTCCGACTATTATTCATCGTCATTCTTGTAAAGAATACTTTTATTTTGTATTCGGAATACTTATTCGAATAAATGATAACTAATGTATTCAGAATACGTATTCAAATACTGCTTAAAAAATATTTAGAATACGTATTCGAATACTTTTAGAACACTTTTTTCCCCACTAGTTTTTTTAGTTTTGGAGTGTTTAGAAATTAAAGTTTATAGTTAATAATTTATACAAATATAATACATAATTAATAATACATCAATTTAATATATATTTACAAATGGTTATTGTAATTTATGGTTAGTATTTTGATCAAATATATTTCTATTACATTACATTTGAATTTCATACAGTCATATCCTATACGACTACGTTTTTTTGTGAACACTGTGCTTCCGAAACTAAAAAATCCTTAAAATAGATGCAGTATGTACTACTTTGAAAGGAAGTGTTATATTTGATGAATACTTTTTTAATTGAAGGTGTTTCAAAAGGTATGCATGTATTTCTGTTACTGAATCTCTAGTTTTCACTATTGTAAAATGTAATTTTGTAATAATATTATTTCCAAAAGTAAAGTACGTTTCCTGTCGACATTTCGATTTTATTATTTTAGTCTTTTACATTTTACAGTGGCAGCACTAACGTATAGGTGTAATAAGTAATAAATAATAACTAAATAAATTATAAATTATTATTTAAACATTTTAAACCATTAATCAGATACCAATGAATAATGAAGTAAATTCAAATCTCCGGCAATTCGATAAATATCATAATCATAAGTTATTTATAATTGTGTTAGTAATAGGCGAATATTATATTCTAATAATAATAGATAGAAGACGAAATCAACATGCGATTGAGGTCTATGAGCTAACACATATTGGTGTTTATAAAAATAACTATAATATTATACCTAGGTAAATAATTCAATTTTGTTTAAAGAATAACAATAATGTTCATGATTTATAATGTGATAGATTATTAATAGAAAAATAATTAAAAAATTAATTTGACAATTAATTTAAAACTATTTTTCTGGTTCAGAAAAAAGTATTTTTTTAATGAATACCTAATAAATATAAATAAAAGTATTCAGAATACGTATTCAAATACTTTTCAAAAAAGTATTTAAAATGGTATTCGAATAAAAAAAGTATTCAAATAGTATTCGAATACAAAAAAAGTATTTAAATACTTTTATTCGAATACTTTATAACACTGCTCATCGCGTACATATGCCTACGTATAAATGCGTCTTTCACGGGTTTTTTTGATTGGATCGGAGAAACTATTGTAGAACATACTTTTTTTTTACGTTTATATTCCGTTGACCGTGATTCAATGCGATTTTTAGAAGTTTTCGGCGGTGCATATTGTTAGAAACCGATTCCGAAAACGAAGCGATCGAAATTGAGCAAATTGAAGATGAGTAGGCTCCCGAAATGTTTAAAAATAATATTATTACAACACGTGTACGTCGTCGTTGTATGTTTCCGATGAAAATCGTCAACTGTACTCACGCATCATCGTCTGCAGCACGAGACGCATAATTATTATTATAGTTCATCGAAATGTGTTGGCACGTAACAACCAGATGGAAAATGAATCGTGATTTTGAAAAATGTGTATAATAGAGCACCAGATATTGAAAATTCTATTTAGGTGTTATTATTACCGCTATTGACACTGTAGATATTATCGTACAATCTAAATGTATAAAATAACCTATCCTGACTAATTGATTGGTCCGTCATTGCCTAGCCGGAACCGCTGCAAGGTTGGGCTGAAATTTGGAATACATTTAGCTATAATGATGCATCATAGGTTTTTTTTCAAAATACAATCTTTACAAGGGTTAAAAGTGTTAAAAGTGGTAAAAATTACTTAGCCGGAACCACTGAAGCTGTGAGTAGTAGGTATAATATTTGGTGAGTTTTTTTTATTTTATGGTGTATAGACCACGACCACACTAGAAAAATGACTTTCCAAAATAGAAAATCCAAGAGGGTTGACCTGGGTGTTATTTGCATTCATATATCTATTTCGTAATCATATATAACTGGCAAATTAAACCTTGGGCTATGGAAGCTAGTTTTCTATACAAATGTTCAACAGTGTCGCTATAGGAACAACGTTCAAAGGGAATTTTCAATATCCGATTTTTTTTTACCTATAAATCGGTAAATTTTGACGACGATGGCACGTTTTTTCGTTCTGGTCTGTATTGTAAGAGTGTACGACCCCGTTACACGATTTTATGGATTTCCAGAGCTCATTAGACTGTAGCAGTATAGGATTTGCAAGGACACTTTTGACGCACGTTTTGGTTGTTTTTTATCAGTACATATATAATACACCGTTAGATCATGTATATCGCGTGTATATGTTTCTGTTCAGTGTTTTAGTCCAATCCGTGGTGCTTGATAATATTGTTTTCAGAACTCGGCTGCATTCTCGGTAAAATAATATTGTGATTTGAATTCCGAAAACCATCGTTTATAATAATACGGAATGATTCGATAGTATAATAATTAAAATTATTACCATCAGCATAATCGGGGCGATTTACTGATACATGATAATCATTACGAGTAAATTGCCGATGACGATTGAATTTATTACACGCAAATGGTATTCGTCGTTTAATAACCCGCGGTCGGACCGTAAACAATGACCGTGGCCGTGTAAGATGTATGATATTATACGCCTCGAGGTTAATGTCGTTCGATTCGCAATCGCAGCCATTAAAGCTGGCGCACATCGTCCTAAATCTATATCAGCTGGAGAACTTCAGAACACTACGTCGGGTGTGTGTGCATAGCCGCGCAGGAGCTTGAACGAATCCACACCGTCAGATTACAAAATATTTTGAATAATCGATCACAAATCGATCTCATCTCTGACAGTCTTATTGTGTAATATTTATTATGATCTACGTACCGAATCGAAAATCTGTATAACTGAACGTCAGAATACGTAGGTATATACCTATTATTATTGTTGTTGGTTTTGAATCGAAATATATAAAGCCATTACTCATTAGTGTTTACGTCGTTTACGATAGACATGAATAATAGTATTTTGTATATCTGCAGACATCGGGGGCAAGACGATTAAATAATTAATTGGCGGCGAATCTGCGGCGCAAAAATTAAGATACGTTTGTAGATATTATTATTTGTTTTATTATATTGTTCGATATAAATTCCTATACGAAACTGACAGAAACTTTTTAAACGCCCCCTCCTCGGTCTTTGACAATCAAAAGTTAAAACTAATTAGTTAGCATTAGCTATTAGTTAAGAAACGACGAATACAAATGCGAAAAAAGAAAAAAGTTATGTGTACCCTTGGGCGTTGTTTAGAAAAACGATGAAGGAAAAAAAAAATACAAACAAACCAACGACAATGAAATATTTTCATATTATCCGCACAAACAATCAAAACCGCAACAATCGCAGTGTGTTGTGTGATGATGAATTGTTCAATATGTCATGTATATACTCGAGATTCGTGTTATTCTTAATAAACATATTGTGTATTTTCGTTTTAGCAAGTTTAGAACTGCTACGAAACGTAAGAATGGTTTTTGGTCAGCAATCGTTTTACACAATATAATATCTTTTGTCCAGAGAAATGATTAAATATTAATAAAAACCATGTAAAACCATAATAAACCATATTAAATACCATTTCAACCCAGATGCGTCGTGCAGTATTCATGAAAAAAATTAAATTCATAATCAATGACTGAAATAAATGCATTCTATTGCACGTGTCACGCACGGCAAGTTAGGCTTTATTGATAAAAAATAAATGAAAAAAAGGTATAAGAATACGTGTATAATATATATTATAGTAGTATAACTATATAAATTAGAATATCTTCGATAACTAGACCTTCACTACTGAGAAAACAAATCATCGACATATACTCAATACTCATTAATTGATTATTAATCATTGTGATTCCACGTACGTTTTTGTAGTTGGTTACCAAGCCCGTGACCAAACACGTAAAAAGTCCAAGTTCCAAGAGAACTGAGAACACGAGTATTTTTAATTTGTCAAAACAATATGTTTTTATTTGGAATAATAAAAAAAAAAAAAAAAATAGAAAGATAAAATAAACAAAATTCATTTGTGCATATGAATTTTGTTGTATTTTCTAGTTTATACCGTAAACATATTTCAACGGAAAATAATATAATAACACATAATTGTGTTCAATATGGCTTGGATTTCGACTAATACGATTGACAACGCGGTATCATTATTGCCACCGGTTCGACGTACAAATAACCCATTATAATAATATTTACAGTTTAAATGGTACTTAATATCAATATAATGACAAACAATCATCGACGTTGTATTTATTTTTAATGGTTTGTCATTTATTTTGTACTCGACAGCTGCGCGCGCAGTGTGTACCTTTGGACGGCGATCAAAAGAAAACGCCCGAACCACTCGAAATTCCACCGAACAAATTATTACACATAATTAACATTATGTTATGATATTACAACAATAACGTTTTCCCGCACGACGACTAATAATAATAATTATGCGCGTTTCCACGGGATCGCATTGGTTATAACCTAACCTAACCGGTAAATAAAATGATCTGCTGGTTTCAATATTTCAAAACTTATTCTGAACAATTATTTATTAGACGTGTTGAATTTTAATGTATGGAATTCGATCTGAAGGACGTACATGTAAAATGAGACTGTAAACAATTTTGTAAATTCTCGGTACAACGGAGACGCGGATAAAGTGTTGATATTTACAAGAATGACCTTGTGGCGAAAAAATATTTTTAAGGTCAAAACGAACAGTAAATAATGTAAAGTACACTGATAGCTATACGTATGTATAGGATTAAAATTATTTATTAAACCACTGTGTACTTGATTTCGTTCAGACCGATAACTGTATGCAAGTTAAAATAATCTGCTGTAGGTACTATTACATTAATAATATAATAATTTATTGGTAATAGATTTTTTCCAGCGAGATTGGTACTGTTTTTAAATAAAAAAAAAAAAAAAAACGGGAAACAAACGAAATTCAAATGCCACGTGTAGCATAAAATATTACTCGATTTATTATTATTGCGAATCTGTTTTTTATTCACCCAGTATTCAAAATACAAGGTCTGTTTTACCATAAAAATGCTACAGGGTTCTTCATTTTTGATGGGAAGAAACGGAACACTGCGGTTTTAATGATTTTCTGCGACCATTAATATCTCTCGGACACATAAAGTACAACACTTTTATTGTAGTAAGAACAATTACTACTTTTTTCGTCTCGTATTAAATTGTTATGTATTTTAATTTAAAACTTTTGATGTTGGCTATTATATTGCGTATATATTTACTGACTCTCAGTCCGTACGCACAGCGGACACTGCTGCTGCTGCAATCGTATTACTTTTATTGTTATGTGTAAACTATGCGTAACTGTTACACGTGGGGGAAACTTTAATTTACATAATAATTACGATACACTATTCTAATTAAATCCATCGGGTCACGCGCGAAAGCTCGTGAAAGATATTACACCGGAGCGGATTCTCGCGTGGGCTGTATAATCGAATTTTGCGTTTTTAAACTGAAATTTATATACAATGCGAAATTGCAATGCATTTATTATAATATTATATTGTACACTAAACTCACGATTGGAGAACGAGTGAAATAAGTTATCGACGTTGTAGATAGTGTGTAGTATAATGATATATATAGCACATCGATCTACAAGTTTAATCTCTACGAATTATTATGAACCACATGATTAATAATGTGTCCATTTCTTAGAAATTCAGTAAACAAGCATACTATTGTGATTTAATGCGTATTTAATATCGATTAAGAACGATTTGTAAAATAATCGTTCCTCGTCGTTTTATAAAAACCAACATTATACAATATTACAATATACGAAAAACGATAAAATGATAGGTACTAAAATCGATATTCTAAAGGTACATTTTTTTTTGGGGGGGACGAGTGTCTACGATTCCATGTTGATGTTATTGATGGTCATGATGATTTCAGATTTTGATTCTATTCGGAAACTACAGAAAACTGCACTGTCGACTGTCATTTAAACTACTATTGAACATTATTATAGCAATGAAATGTATAGACTGTTGCAAGTGCCGTCATTAATTATTTCATATTTGCGAATATTTTATGCATAAACCATAATATACCATTGAAGTTACATACCTATAATGTTTTTATACACTTTGGTTTGTTCACAAATCGTATACACCGTAAGTACATGTATTTAAATGATATTGGAACTTAAACTCACAACGCACATTGCAGTTTATGTGAAATTCGTATTATCATTATTCCGGTAAAAAATATATAAATAATAATAAAAACGGGAAATATTCATATAGGATTAAATTTCGACTCGTAAATGTGATCGGATGTCAGAAAAGAGCAGATAGAGCTGGAATATAGTATATAGTGTACATAGTGCTACTGCGTTTAATACGGAAGATGTGACATTAATGATTTTTACGACTGTACACTTGACCACCGTAGTTTTTTATTATTTCCACAAAAAAATAATATACGTCTGCAGCTAATAACCGATTATACGCGACCTTCGCGCGCGCGCGTTCATAATATTATAATATAATAATAATAATGCTACGTTTGCGAGTTTATTGTGTTATTTCAAAAGGAAAGAGAACAACTCGGGGTAACAGAGTATTCTTGTTCGTAAAATGTAATCCCGCCACTTGCCGGTAAAAACTTTATGCTCATTTCACATAAGTTTCAAGTGTATTACTATACTAAAGGAGAGAAAGACAAAGGGGAGGCGAATGAAAAAGAAACGTGGAGAAGTAATTTTTCGATTTTATTTTATTTTTTTCCTTTTCCTTTTCACGGACACGTACCCACGTCGTCGTTGCCGTGGCGGCCGCCTCTCAATCTCCAAACAACCTGAGCGTTATATCGATGGGTTCGAAACATACACATAATTTGAATACGAAACGAGCCGTGTTATTATTTCGGAGGTTTTCGGTCGAAATGATCGTTTGCGCCGAGCGTACACATTTAGCGCACACTATATGCAGTAGGCACACGCCCGCTCGCACGCACTCGTCAGAAATAGGCCCCGGACCCGGATTAACTCGTGTCACACAGTCCGTATACGCAATCCCTACGTAACTACCGAGTTTTCCGTTGTACGACTTCGCATTTGACCCTGCCCCACTCCGTTTGTCCCCTCACCCACAGTGCGCACCACGCACAAACCAGGTGGGGGGAGGGGTTCACTTACCCGGAAATTTCCAACGGACGTCCGGTACACTACGCCCCTGTGTTTGCACTGCAGTGCTTGTTTGACATGCGCATATTTTATAAATATTATATAATATTATTTTTTATTAATATAATAATAATGTGCGGCGTTCACTTTTATCGACTTCCGGGCACGTGCGACGGGGCATTCACAACTCGTGCTTCTTCTGCAAAGGTCAACGTGATCGCATCGTCGCGGTCGTGCGACCGTTATTGATGGCTGCACTATTGTATTAGTAATATATTTTTATTTTTAAATTTTCCACTTAACATTCCCAAAAATTAACTTTTGTTAATTTTTATGTTTCCAATTTGTTTATAATTCCATTTTGCGAAATATTGGTGGACAAAATGAAAAAAGTGGGAAAGTCGATCTTATATAGACTTTGAACGGGCCATTCTCATAGTTTGACTTAGACGCTGTATAAAGTAAAAACGCAAATACAACACTGCTGTGCATATACTTTACGTATTTAATACAAACAAATGCCGTACTTCAAGTAAAAATATAATATGATATGAGTAGTAAAAAATTTGTTTAAGGGGATTATCAGCCATGATCTTCTGTTTCAGTCTATCATACGCGTAACATAGGAATTTAGACGTTTTCTATTTGCGACGTACTGATCGTTCAATTAATGCGATAAGAATTTTGAAAACTGATTTGAATTCGTCATTAAGTATACTTTGGATCGAATTCCCTACTTTTTTATAAATTTTGTACTTAACATTCCCAAAAATTACCTTTTGTTGATTCCTATGTTTCCAATAATTCGTTTGATTGTATTTTGTGAAATTTTGGGGGAAGAAATGAAAAAAGTGCAAAAGTAATAGTAGTCGTAACAATAACAACAATGTGACAATGACGGTGCGGGCGAGAATAATAATAATAATCTCGAATGCGCAGGCGCGCACCCAGGATTTTTGTTTGAGGGGGGGGGAGGCTTAAACATTTTCCTATTTGCTTTATACACAAGTAAATAATTACCACAAATTATAAATGATAATTTTTTTACTATTATTATTATATGCTATATTATATGTTTAATCAATCATCATTGTAGTATTATATTTGTGAAAATATGCTATAATAAAGTATAATTTAATGAAAAATATATTTTTGGGGGAGGCTTCAGCCCCAAAGCCCCCCCCCTGGGTGTGCCACTGCGAATGCGTCTAAAACGTTTCAAGGGGAAAAAAGTATAAACGTAGGTGATGGTACCTACACGACGCGCGCGTATCGGCTTACGAAGAATTAAAACAATATTATCATACTGTTAAGCCGTACGAAAATTGGGTTAAAGCATACCGTTTTTCCTTGTTAACTCGCATACCATTATAATATATACGCGCTTACTTAATGCATATAGTATACCCCCCACACTCCCCCTGCCACTGTTTTGTAAGAACACACAACATTTTCGGATGTAAGGGAGGGCGTTTTTGCGCGTCGTTTCCGCATGTTTCCCGGTGTATACATAATATTATATTATTTTACATGCATAATATCATGATATTATATTATGTTCACACGCGTGACGGGCGCATAAAAACGTTCAAGTGCGCGTGGAACAAATTCGGTTCATGGGTAGCCGCTTTGTATTTTTCTCGTACCAGATGTGACAGTAAAAAAATAAACTACGAAAAAATATACGCGACAATTATTATCAATACAGTTTACAGTGTATGTTTACAGTGTATACGTATTATTATTATTATAGTAGTATGGTAAATAACGGCGAACATTGAGGAATACCTGCATAACATTGTGTTGTACGCATCACTATAATATAATCGTTGTTTTCACACGGCTCCGTAGAACGTTTGAAATACAATAATACGTACAATATGTTCCACAAGTGGTTTCGTATAATAACCGTTCGGTTTGACGGAATTAAAAGTTACGTGATTAGCACCGCTGTAAACTCCACGCGCAATCATTATTTCGTAGAACACGAACGCCATTTCAGCTGAAATACAGTCTTATTTCTAGTGTTTGCTCAAGTTAACAAGCTCGCAATATTAATAAAAATAATAATAATATAGTTGCCGAAACAAAACTATTATTGTTGCCACCGACGGTCATAAGCACATATTTTGTATTATAAAATAATGACATGCGTTGGAAAAACAGAACCAATAATGTGAATCGACCTGCGTTGTTTTCAAACGCGTAATAGATTGTCATAGGTATTATTATTATTGTTATTATTATTATTATTATTATTATAGTAACACGGAGTAATGTGTAGGCAATTTTAATACGTTGCTGTCGTTTTTCCGACGATCACACTACGTTCAGTAGAAGAATATTAATATTATTAACACGATCGCGCGTTTAGTGATCGGGGTAGATTCTTGTATTAATATCCAGGACATAAATAGTACGTGCTGGTGCAGTGTGTGGAAATAAAAGTTAAGAAAAGTAGAATAATAATTGTTGTGCCCACGAGCTATTGGCTTGCATTTGGTCCGCAGGCGAACGAACAACTTACGCAGACGTGGATTTTCGTGTGCGAGTTGGACAGAGAAGTATATTAATTTGTTGAAGAAAATTATAAACAACGATTTATGGCGTGTACACAAATTATAATAAATAGTATTATTGCGCGATAATAGGTGTGTGGGCGCTCTTGTAAACATTACCTAGGTGTAATCAGTGGCGTAGTCAGCGGGTAGGCCTGGTGGGCCCGGCCCTATCCACTTTTGTCCAAACACAAATGTTTTATATCGTATTGAATGTGTAGTCTACAATTCTACGTTACTATAATATAATATGTATTTGAAATAATAAAATTAATGCATTGTAAATAATACGGTTTTTATTAACAAAAATAAATCCTGACGGTTTTTCATCGGTTCATAGTACGTTTTGTTCATTCAAACTTATTTTATTTTGAATACTTTTTTATTTCTAAGATCAACAGTTACAAGTTGCAGACTAAACGATTAAACTTTTCTGTCTATTGAAAGAGAAATAAGTGGAAAATTAATAGATAATGCCATAATGTCCCATATCAGACGATTTCGCGTTAATGAAAAAAAGAAAATTGAAATTTTCAATTTAAAAATATTTTAGTAAAGCTATCTTTTTAACCAATTTCTTTCGTGCTATAAGTTTTTAAATTTAAAATTAATGCGTATAATAAATACATAGTATACGGTTTACCTTTTAATTTTACAAAAATATTCATTGGTAATCCTTACATCAACATACCGGGCCTACCCAGAAAAAAAGTGTCTAGCTGCGCCACTGGGTATAATAACAATTGATAATAATAATAATAAAATACGTAATAACGATTATTATTTGATTCGCGCTTCCGACCGTTCGTTGACTTGGACAGTTTTGCAGGACGTCCGAAATAATAAACGAAATAATACTGGGTATTGTGTCGGAGTCACATATTATGCGACAACGATGCAAAACAAATAAAAAATAAAAAATACTCATCCAAATAATAATAATGCATGGCCGGTTTTGTGTTAGCCCGCGTCAGGTATTCGCTAGTCCATTATTTCCATAATACGGTTTCCGTCCAAAGGTCGGATGGATCGGCCGATATCGCGTTCGAATAATAATAATAATTGATGTGAAATCTTGTCCGAATCGTGCATAATAAGAGGTGTCTATATCATGTTGTTTTGTGTTAAGGTTTAGGATTTATATATATTTTTTTTTCAGATAGAGCACCGAAGTAATTATGTATTCTTTATTTTTAAATCATAATACTCAATTCATTTGATATTCTACGGCACACGTACACCACGAGTATAATAATTACAAAATTGTTTTCAAACCGTATGATATATGGAATTATTATTTCACATGTTAAAATGCGTTCGGAAACAATAGAGATTTGGCACGTTCGCGGAGTGGGCTTTCCGATAAATTGTTCAAAATCGTGACTGCGGTAATCACAACGTAACAACCCCAACGTAAGCCGATGCAATACGCATATGCGTATTTAGATGAACTCGTTTAGTATAAGAAATATTAACAATCGCAATCGTGGTAAGTGCATTATTGTTGTATTGCAGTAAGTGTACTGTTGCGATACATATTGTGCAATGTCATACATTAACAATATTCGCAGGTGCTAAAAGTCACAACGGAGAAACGTCAACAGCACTAATATGTACCTTCGCTGATAACGATTATACGTATACGTACATAATATATGTACCCTTTTAGCCGCGACACGCGCACGGGGTACATTATAATATAATAGTTTCGGTGCAACAGAAACGAGCATTTATCAAGAAATATTAATATTCATTTTGCACGCCCTCTAAGTATTTGTTGAACGGCGCCGATTGGTACCGACTCCGCAAAATATGTCAATGCGGGAAGTTAATGGACATTAATGTGTACAAAAGCAGTTGAGCCGGAGCCCCATACTGGGAGACGCGTTTTTTTGCATATGTGCGCTAGCGAATCCCCGGATATAATTGTTATTATTATGTACCAGATGTTGTTTTTATTTCTTTCAAACGCTCGCGTAATACGACACAGATTTGAAATATTGTTGAAAATAACAAAGTCCGATTTATGTGGACGAACATATTATGTAGATGGGAAAAATTATTGGAATTATTTTTCGGTGAGTAGTGGATAGGAGGTGCATACATATAAAACAGAATTTTAAAAAATCAAAAAAAAATACCACTAGGTATTAGTTTTGCTTTTTATAAATCGAAATCAATCGAAAAAATAATAATTTTTATAATACACAGTTTTTCTTTTTTAGAAATAATCGATTGATTTCCTCTTTTTTTCACCACTCACATTTAGATTGTAACAAAAGATTTTAAAAATTCATTAAAATTAAAATTAATTAATATTCGTAATTTATTGATATTCATGAACGTTATTTGTGGTGTTATTGGAACATGACCAAACACTATTTTTTTCTAAACGAACAAAATGTATATCCAAAAGTTAAAAGTTCAAGAAATCTCGAAAATATTTTAATTCAGACATTTATAGTAGTAACATATATTAATACTCTGCTTGGAACTGCAAAACTACTATATATTATTACGTGTATAATAGGTTTATTTTTTATTTTTCTATTAACATTGGCTTTAGTGCAATTGTTCGTATATCATTTTACGCCATTAACAGTTTGAAATTGTAAAATTTTATTCGAAATTTCCAAGTTTCTCGGTAAATACAAAAGTTTTAGACGATCTTCATTTGAAAATTAAAACCACCAAGACCGTAAACTCGCTTCGGAGAGTTTCGTAAAAACGTCTTGTTCCGTCTAATAAAAGAAAGATTATTATTGTTTCCGAACAATATGGTTTGTTTTGTTCCGGATAGTTTTTGTAACGAAATAATGCACTTAGTGTAGAAGTAAAAGGGGATGTATTATTAGATTTAAAAAAAAAAAATAAAAATAAACCCGTAAACATATAGATTATGCACTTTTGTTTACAAGTTATAATATAAATGTCTTATTGTTGTGTAAACATAAGGTTTTATTTCTTTATTGGATTATGCATTACATATTATTGTTCACAGTTCAGATGTTATGGGCCGTTCCGTTTTTATATTGTTGTATGTATATTTCAATTGTGAACTTGTGCTCGACTCATTATCACGCGTGCAATAAGACGTGTTACGGTCAGTAAATGAAATGCGTGTTTTTCGATTGCACTCAATGATTAAAATATTTCAACTTATTGGTGTTTTTTTTTTTTAATATTTTTGTCCGAAATCGACTACGACTATTCAAATGCGTATATTATAAATTACAGACTATAATAATAAAACGTACACAAAACTTTGCAATTTTGTCAATACTCATTAACCCGCGACAACGCGCTCTATAGAGAAATACGGTATTGCGTAAATCTGTGTCGATTGTAGAAAACTATTTTGCAGTGCTAAAAATTTAAAATATAGGATTGAAAAATATTTATGAAAACCTTAATGATATAAACGGGTCAAGAAAATATTTTTTGCCACAAGTTCTTGAAATAGTTAGTCATGCAAAGTCATAGTGTTTGAACGGAAATTCAGCATAAATTAATGTTGGATTTTCTTAGTTCTTCGGAAAAAAATTGAAAATATTTTGAAAATCCACGGTTAATACGCATAATGGCTTCGTACAATATTTTGGTTGCTTCTCGTGGTAATACATAGTAACAAAGACATTATAAAGACTGCGGATTGAATCCGGTACTCACTTCTCTTCATCTCCAAACTCCTCCTCTCCCTCCCAAAGATTCTTACGCCTCAGTTACTAATTCCAAAAATATATCACTACCCAATATCTACGCAATTGATAAGGCACTAAATAAATTTATATCAGAACTTTCCTCTTCAATCACTCCCCTCATTACGCTCCTTACAGCTGTTCTTAATAAACAGCTTGTTCCATAATCCGATCACCTTTCTTATCTCATAATTAAATTAAATTCTAATATTTGTAATCATCAGATATGCAAATGTATTTATTGTACCTTATAGGTCTTCAATTCATATTATTATTATTTATATTAATATTTTAAGTCAATATCATATTGTAATGTTTAATGTTGTACTATTACAAATGTGTAACTGTTAAGTTATCGTAGTTTTTAAACTAGAAACTAAATAAAAAAAAAAAAAAAAAGAGTGCGTACATGACCGGAGTATTCGTGAAATGGTATTCCGGTGATCTTGTCTAAAGTTATAAAACAGCAAGATAGATAAATAAATAAATGCTCACGAAATTACAGAATAATAAAATGTTTATTAGTTTCATAAACATTATTTCGTTCGACTCGATCGACTTGTTCAATTAAAAGCTATGTTGCTTTTGTGAAGATAAGGAGGACAGCAGAGTACATCCTTGACTCATTGATCTTCTGTCCTGCGTTTGAAATATTCCAATGAAAACTTTTCCCAGTCGCGTCACGAAAATTACTGATCATAATCGACAGTTAGCGAATAAATCGAATACGCACTCGTATACGAAGTTGAACCTTGTTAAAAGTCCAAAAGATAAACGATTGATGGTATGTATGATCACCGGGTTTATTTCGTTTCAGAAATTGATCGCCATCAAAGCCTCAAACCGTGTGTTTATAACAAAATCATAGGGACTAATACAATATTAATATTTTACAAGAATATAGAGATGTAAATATTATGGAATAGCAACATTTTGTAACGGTAACAAACTAAAAAAAATAGAAAACCCCGCGTTAGAAACGTTGCTTCGAGTCGTGTATAATTATAATAATAATAGGACAAAATGTTAACTAATTTAACGGTTTGGATAAACCATATAAATTATGTTGACCGTTTATTCAATGCAGTTGCTGCAGTTTTTACGTACACAAGAATAATACACTGAATAGTAATAATAATTATATTATATTATCCGATCGCAGTGGACTCCGCTTAATTATTTGGCCACCAATAAAAATACGGACATGAATGGTCTGGTCCCGATTCTAATGCACGTAAACAAGGACGAAAACATTCCTTAATTTGTGGGCACTCGATTCGGTTTGTACGGGGGCAATTTTGTTATATTCATAAATAATATAATATAAACTCTATTACGTGGTATCCCTCAAAAACAAATCACGATTTCGTACAAAACGTTCCTGCGTTCTTCGGCAAACGTCCAATCTCTGAACAATCACGCGGTGTTCCGAAGTCAACGATCGCTAAACTTGACGGAGAAGAGAATATTTTACTTGAAATGTTCAATTCAAATAATCGACCAGGCTTGCATGCGGTCGAAAACGCAAAGGGAAAGGGAACGATCATCCCGGAATTGACCCCAAGACCTTCCGCAGTGAATGGATTGCATTAATAACGAACAACCGTGGCTTACGCGTTTTTGGGATAACCATCATGTTGAAATCCGAAGCCGAAAAGTTATCACAGAAAGTGGGTGGGCAACAAGCGGTTAGTTGTTTATTTCCATCAGTGGCGGCTATCCTTCTGCTATCAAGTGAATGATAGACTGATTCACGCATGTTATACCTAAACGATGGTCCTATAGATGCGAACTTCAAAGCCTGGAATACTGCAGCCGGCACGAATTTTAGGTCCTCCGGGAATCTGCTCGGGTAGATAGCTGATGTTACAGTTTAAAACGATTTCATCAAGTTTGACACACACACACACACACACACGCACACAGCCAATACACAATATAGCCGCGACCGATTGTTGCAGTGATGTTGAGAGTTTAGGTAGAAAAATAGATACGACTTAAAATGTGTGCACATATTACTACGAAAATTATTATTATAAATCAGTATATTATGCATTGTTTTATGTATTTTATTTGGCAGTATTTTTTTTTTTTTTATGACGAGCATATTTACACTGAAAATATGACATAGTAACAGTATTTTGGAATATCGAAAACTCGTATTATGTTTTTTTTTTTCTCTCACTTATTTCGGTTTTTAATGAACAACAATTTAATGTTGGTAAATGTTACTATAGTAGTTAACTAACTAACCAGTAGTCCCAACCCATTCTGAAAATTAAACACAGAATCCACTGTACATCAGCTGGTACTCTGCACTTGCAATGTTTTGAGTGTAAATGCAAACTTACGGGTAAAAGCAAACAAAAAGTTTTACCGCACGGCGAAGTGATGACTGTGAAACGAACGTCGATTTCGTTACCGCTGATGCCACAACGTAATATATTAACATATTACCGGGAATATATTAGCCATAAATCATGATATCATCCCCGATTCGAGTTCGAAAAGGAAAAATAAACAGCCGGCGTTGAAATCGATGCACACATGCAGATGAAAAGTGAAACCGTATTTATTGAACCGTATCGTCTTCGTCAAGTTATGTTAAGACCGTGCCAGGTGTCTGTATTATACGTATAGTATAACACACGTGTATAATACGTTATTGGTATACGGTTTTTTCCCAACGCTCGTTGTCAACAAACGGTTAAATTAAAACACACGATGACAAACAACAATAACAATTTGTTCTATATTGTGTTTAGATTTCGTCGTTATCAATTTTTTGTTTTTGCTAATATAATTTGCGTATAGTGCCACGTAAAGCAACATAACATTGCTGGTATAGTGAAAACCAAATGGGATATAAACAAATTTATTCAAAACGCAGTTCTTTTTTTACGGTTTATACGTCGCGAAATATAAGATACGAGTGATCTGCAAACCGTACGTATACACATGATCGCGCGAATTCCGATTGAACGTAAAAAACATAACACGTCATGTTTTGCAGTTTTTTAAATCGAAAGTCTGAGTGTATCAATTAATGTGATTCGTTCGGTAGATTTTTTTCTCGTACATATCTGTACCTAACTGTTTTGAAAACTAAAAAAATTTCACATAAACGCATAAATATTAAATATTCAGTCATGTGCGCGTCCGTCGTTTCCCGTGTGCATAAATTAATAATATTATATACGATACATTTATTATGTAATAAATTGACAGGTAATGAATTGACCCTCGACGCGTTTGACGCGCGTACGTCAATAACTCGCATGAATGCCCATAACATATTTTACTACGTTACGATCAATCGTTTTGAAAATTGCATTTCATTTTTAGGTTATTACCTAAAATATATGTTTAATATATTTTATATAATGGAAAAACTTTTTTGTAACGAATAATTTTTAGACTTAGCTTTGATTTAAATTCGTATACAGTAACATCAAAGCAGCGTTACTAGATGTAAAGAAAAAAGAAAATGCTAACCGATCGCAAAGAAAATAATAATAATAAAACAGCGTTTACTTTCGTGCAATTTTAATTAAATTTTAAGTCACAAAAAAAAAAACAGCTATCTACACGGCTTATGCGACGATTTATTGGAATTTTTTTTTGTCCTTATAACGTCCTATCCCAGGATTGTTGTGGGATTTCTATTGTCTTACTTTAATAACAATCAATCGATAAGAAATCGCAGTATACGAGAAATATTTAAAATGAAAAAAAGATAAAACGTCGCGTTCCGAAGAAATAGTAAGAAAAAAATACTACGGAAATCCATCGCAATAAACAAAACAGTAATTGATCGGTTCTCGAATCCTTTCAGACGGGACGTGTGTTCATCAAGAAATTATAACATGCGGTTATTGATACATCGCAGTCCGCGCGTATTACATATATAAATGTTACGCTTTTACGGTATATAGGTATACGTAAGTACGTGAAGCCAATTAAGCGAGTGCGTGGCCAAAAATCGAGTTATAAATTCTTTAACGATTACGTTGTTTATATAGTTGTTACCACCGTGATCGACCTGTGAAAACTGTATATAATAATATTACGTATACGCTATTATACACTCGTGTATTAGAGTGGAGCTGAAAATTTTGGAGGCCAGCCCATAAACTTAGAATAACTCAAGTTTGAATCTAGTGCAAACGGCACAAACAAATGGAAGAAAAAAATGTAGGCCGCAAATTCTATTTGGCCGGGCTAAGGAAATTGATATCTCATCACTCTTATCATGAATAATAATACTATATGGTTTTAAATGGTATTTATGCACTGACGGAGATATGAATATTTGATGACTAGGACAATCGAAAATAATCGTCGCCTCGTGGAAATAAATCGACGCATATCTATTTTGGTAATTTGACTTGTGTCACGGGAATCCACGGGAAAGTGCGGTAAATTACGAATTCGTGGGCGCATTCCGCGGTTCTCACATACAGCGAGTGTCTACAAATAATGAATGTTAGTCAAATACACGAGTCTTGGGGGGAACAAACAAATAGGTACAATATGTTGTAAGTCGGCGTTCAGTAGTATCAATGTTGTGAAGTCATGTTGTATAGTTTTAATATTAGAGTAAACTGATCGAACCTAACCTAAAAGGACATTTTATCTGTGCGATGCCATAGGATTTTATGATTTAATTTTTAAGCGATTTATGATCTTGTAAAATATTACGATTTAAAAAAAGCTCGCATAAAAATTATAATATTGTAAAAACCTATGATACTGCACAGACAACAATGTTCTTCAATTTAAATTTGATAATAATTGAGTCACAACTATCAACATAAAATTAGATCTGAACGTTTTTGAGATAAGACACAACACACATGGGCGTCTCCATAGAGAAGAGGGGGACAAAAGGGGGTACTTGTCCCCTAGAGTTTTAAATTTTTTTTCTCAAGCATTATCTGTGTAGTGTATAAAATAAACAATCTTCATTTATTTTTTAAAACTAATTTTTCCCCCTGGGGACGCCCATGACAACGGATACGGAAATATATGGCATCTTCTAAAGCGGATGGGCTTTCAATCCAATCACTCGTTGTACGATCTAGTTGTTCGTATATTATATGTGCGCCGCGAGCGTATATACGAGAGAGTGATCTCATCTGAAATATAAGAAAAGCCGGTAGCGCTTCTCGTTGACGTCAATTATATTTAGATTCACCCACTCATGGTATATAATTAACGCATTGTTTGAAATGTAACAACAGTATGCAACGACAGGGCTTATTATATTTTCGGACCGGTAATGTTCACGATTCAACGTGTGACCGAGATGATCACGGCTAACGCGTGTGCGACTTTTGACCGGTTCCATATTGTTCGTTCGTCAACACTAATAGGTATAAAAACAAATCCCTACCGGTCTTTTGGTCAAATAAGAAGAAGAAAAAAAAGATATACGTGTAAAATTTTTTTATTAGAACGACCGTGGACCATAATGGTTCATCGGTGAATGATGATAATTAGGGCACGGATATTATAATAGCAAAAAAGTAGTTAAATTAATTATACAGTATTACACTAAAAAATACCAAAATTTGCGCTTAAAAAAAAAATAGAAATTGTACTAAAAAATAACGTTTTGTTAAAATTTATATAACTACATAAAATTTATATAGGTCTTTCATTAGTTACAAGTTATAAAATGATTGAATTTTTGAAAAACAAAAAAATTTTAATTAAAAAACTTGTTAACACCAATCTTAATCTAGATGACGTAAACATTATTACCTATTGGCTATTTCAATGCACCATAAGTGTATACGTACTTTGAGAATACTCCATGGAATTTTTCCAAACCATTTTTAATAATGTATTTAGAAAAGTGAAATTACGTGAAAAAATTTCAATATAGTTTAAATTTATCATGAAAATCATCAAAATTTGCAATAAAATCGACAACGCTCGGAAAATTGCGAAAAATCGCACTTAAAACTCTAGATTTGAACTCGTAACGCCATCGGTGCCTTAAATTAATAATCATAGTGATGCGGTTATAGTTACCTGATCGCAAGTGCGGTATCCGAGGACACGCGGCCGCCAGTTCCAAGGAGTCGGCGGACCCGCAGGAGAACGCTACCGAAGTCAAGTTCAACTTGCACTGCTCGTGGTCCGCGACCGTTTTGCTGCTCAAAATGCGCCGGCCCTTCCGCTTGACCCGGCGCAGTATCACCTCGCCGTCGATGCCGTCACCGTTGTTGTTGTTGCTGTTGTCGTCGTCGCCGTCGTCGTACTCGGACGGCCGTTCCAGCTCCTTGCTGGTGTTCTTCCGGGGCCTGGCCAGGCTCGGTAGGTCCGGCTGCAGTTTCTTGTACACCACGCTCCAATCGTCCGACGACTTCTCG
Organism: Chaitophorus viminalis; assembly: GCA_025469195.1. Taxonomy (NCBI): domain Eukaryota; kingdom Metazoa; phylum Arthropoda; class Insecta; order Hemiptera; family Aphididae; genus Chaitophorus; species Chaitophorus viminalis. The sequence continues at coordinate 26,521 of JAIPRK010001323.1, read as the reverse complement.
TAATGCTCGGACGAGTGACGTTTCGGCGACGGCGGCTGCGTGGACGTGGGCAACACGGACGGCGGGTGCACGTCGGCTGACGTCAACAGGTCCACCGGCGACTGTAACGGACCGAAAGAGTTAGCGAAAACGAAAACCACACCGGACGGACGAACTATTATTATTATTATAATTGTTATCAATATGATGATAATAATATGTATTATATTAATATATGTTTCCTCCGGCACACGACAGTTTATTACTCACGTTTGGATTCTTTTTGCCCAGCGCAATAGAAGAGACGTCGTTCCACGAAATGCTTTTGCTGACCTTCTTGATCTCGTAGATGCCTTTGAACGGGCAATTCCCATAGTTCGACTTGGACGCTGCATAAAGTAAAAAATGCAAATACAACACTGCTCCTGCGCATATACGCTTTACGTGCGCTTCTATTATACGTATTTTATACAAACCAAGCGGTGCCGTGGGTAAAAGTTTAATATTTAATCACACGATAAGAGTAGTAAAAATGTGTTTTTAGGGAATTGTCCACCATGATCTCCTGTCTTTGCCTATCACATGTGAAATATAGAAATTTAGACGTTTTCTATTTCCAACGTACCGATCGAATAATTATCAATACAGCAATAAGAATTTTGAAAACTGATATTAATTCGCCGTGAAGTCTTCTTTAGATCGACTTTCACACATTTTTTAAATTGTGTACCTTACATACTCAAAAATTAACTTTTCTTAATTTTTATGTTTTCAATTTGTTTAATTCTATTTTACAAAATGTTGAGGGACAAAATCCCAAAGGGGGGAAATTCGATCTAAAGTATATTTAACGACGAATTTAAATCAGTCTTCAAAATTCTTATTTCATAAATTGATCAATCGGCACGTTGGACATAGAATACGTCTAAATTCCTATGTTGCGCATGTGATAGACAGAAACAGAAAATCATGGCTTAAAATCCCTTTAAAAATAATAATTTACAATAATATAATAATATTGTTTTATTATGATTAAAATCTGTATATGGAAGTTTGAATATATGGGTAATTATTGTGTAGTTAAAAATAAAACAGCGATAATTACACTTTAATTTATCTGGGAAAAAATGTGTGATCATTTATATATTTCTACGTGCTAAGAAATTAAAATGCTACTAGTATATTGCAGTTATTTATTTAAATAAAAATGTATTTCAGACTTTATTCGTGTTCATATTCGATCATAGAACAAACGAGAAAATAATAATTATTCAAATTTATCAAAGTTCAGTTCAATTTTGAATGTTAATATAATATATCCGGGGGGGAGGGGGTAGGTAAGGTGTCTGAATAGATATTTCAATTCACTGTATGAATATCGTTGTAATACTTTAAGTCGGGAGAAAATTTTGTAAAACAAACCTACTGTTGTTTGGTTAAAATGCGTATAACTTCGGCGAATGCGTGATAAAATTTCGATACGACAAACGTGCCCCAATGATGATGATGATGATGATGATGATGATATCGAAACGCAATTCAAATATATACGGTATAGATTCGATTTAAAAAGTATACATGTATGCACCCCAAATAAGAGATAGGTAGAGCAATTTTTCTAGAATCGTAATGGAAAGCACAAAAGAGAGCAAAAAAAAATAAATAAATAAATAAAATAAAAATAAACCTTTCCCCTGCCGGTTAACTAGATTTTGGACTACAATATGCTATTGGTATTCATTGTGCGCACTATGTGTAAACACCGCGGCGTTCCCTGCAGTCCTGCAGCGCAGTCTATCCGTATTTGTCTTAGCAGGTTAACGCGAAATTGCACTCGGTCTCTCGGCAAACACTCGGAATGTATATATATATATATATATATATATGTATATGTGTGTGTGTGTATTTTTTTTTTTGCAATCAACGACTTACCTACTAGCGTAATTGAATCCGTAGCGTGCGCATCAAAGTTCGGGGAGTTGCAGGCGTCTTCCGGTCTCCTACTCGGCTGACCTGATTTTGCGGAAAAAAAAAAAAGGAAAAACAAAAACCGTGTACTGATTATATATCACGCCCCGACAGTGTCTGTATTATTTTATAGCGATGGCTTACCCATTTGAAGTTCGGCCAAATCGTTGGCCCTGTGGTGAAAGTCCAGGCAAATGTAACCGCTTTGGCTAGAAAATAAAAGAGAACATCAATCAGCAGGTCCACCGACGGCCGGTTAGTGGCACTAGGAGGGGGTACGAACGCAACGGTTGCGACATATATTTATGACAATGTGGAAAAAAGGTTTAAACGTAGAAAACATGTGTATTTGCACAGTCATGGAAATTTGTGCCGCTATTTATAACTGGTATAGCCGGTATAGGTGCAGTCAAAGAGTCTTTCGAAATGCCGGTTTACTGCGAGACCTGCAGTGGCAAACGTTTATAAGACGATGTCACCATCGATGTAAAATGATATTCATTTCGATAACAGTAAAAGGTCGGATAATCCTCGCATTCTATTGATAAAAGAGGGTGCGAAATAATGCTACTGGAAAGCAGAGCGTAGGGGCAGGCAGTGTAATATCTGTAGGACGCATTATGCGCTCGTTGCGATCAACACTGTTTGCCCAAAGGTCAAAAAGTCAAATGTTTGATTTATACCAATGGTCTTCAACCTTTTTAGACTCGTGACCCAATTTTTTAGGCATGCATTTTTTGTGATTCACGTAAGCTTTGTAGAAAAACAAAAAAAAAGCTACAAATGCTCAATGCTTTGTAATACTATTACTGTAATACTATTATTGTAGTACTATTACAACCGAATAAATAAAAATTACATTTTGGTAGGTAATAATTATTATTAGTTGAAAATGTAAAAAGTTCATACGTAATTTTTAATTTTAATTTTATAAAGAAGACTTATCGCGACCCAATTTTAAAGCTTACGCGACCCCAAAAATGGGTTGCATCCCATCGGTTGAGGCCGCTTACTTATACGGTGGCGGATATCCTAAAACAATAATAATAATAATAATAATTTTTATTCTAGTACAAGAAAGATAAACCTAGTATATATACGTGTGAAATATTACTAGAAATTACTCTACACTGAGGAAAACCTTGTATCGTAGAGTAAGAGTTCTTATTAGTCCGTGTAAAATACAGTAGGTAGATTATTTATAATAATAATAAATAGAAACAAAAATTAAAATTAAATTACATTATTAAAATAAAGATAATAAGAAAAAACTAGACATGGTTCTTTTAAAATAGTTGAATATAATAAGAAATTTGTAAATGGTAAAAATAATATATATAATGCGGGGGAAAAAAATAAATAAAAAATAGTCATATTTTAGTATACTAAAGAAATTTAAAGGTTATTGTAGAACCAATTTTTAATTTTAATTTAAAATATGAATAATTACAGCAAACTAGTAATTCCTTTGGCATTACATTTAGAGACTTTAATCCAATTTGTAGGTAAGACAAGGATGCTTTGTTTGTATAAACAAACGGTATTTCAAAATCTTTTTTCCGTAAGTTATATACTTGGGTTTTGGTATTGAACAAGTTATTTTTGCAGATAAAACATATTGCCTGTTTTTATATAAATTTTCTATATCAAGTACTCTTAATAATTTAAATAAATCACATGAAGGAAAAGTTTTCGGTTTGCTTAAAATAATTTTTATTGAGTACTTTTGTCTAGTTGATAACTTATTTTTTAAACCGGCATTGCATCCACCCCATGTTATTAAGCCATAGGTATAGCGAAACATAAAAAATTAACCATGAGCCCTCCATCAATAGACAATATTAATCCATGTAACATAATGCCATCTATATTGAAAGCCATATGAAAAAAAAATCTTCATTGAATAGTGAATAGCGTAATTAATATGTTAAAAAATAAAATACAGATGCTCTGAACTTTATTGTACAAATGCCTAAACGTCATGCTACCTTTTGATTATTTTTGCCATGAAGGCCTTGGCGTTTTCAAATGTATAAATAACACGGCAATACCTAACATAGATGATGCACACAATATATAGAGACATATTGTATAGTTCACTGCCAGTTGTATAATCTGTACTTCTGTAGTCCGAATCAGTGACGGCGCGAGGGTAGTTTTGTGAGTGTTTAGACTCAACAGATTTGTTTTTAAATAGAAAGATGGGTGTTCGTTGCCCGTTGAGTAAATTTAAATAATCAAATATAATGATACATTGTGTGAGTGCTGGGTGGGTGGTTAAAATTGGTCATCAGCGCTTCGCTTGAAAAAAAGTTCGCTCTGCCACTGGTCCGAATAACGGTTATTGTATAGATAGCCGATAGGTACCAAAACTTGTAGTATTTTTTTTTTTTATATAGTCATATCACGAAAACGAAATTATTCTACATCCATGTTACGAAAAATCACCCCATGTAATTAAAGACACTTCCGCGCTACAGGGTAGCCGCCACTGGACTAATTATTGTAATCGCAATATATAATTATTATAATTATTATTATTATTATTATGTATCGTGTAATTTACCATCCTGTAACGTAGTGCGCCATCACTCGGAACCTGTGCGGCACTACTTCCATCTCCTGCAGACACGACAGCTTCATCTCGTGCCCAGGCAACGGCGCCACCAGCGGCTGGTTGTAGAAGAACTGATGCGAGGTCTGTATGGTCTGAGTGGTGAACGCGTGATCCAACGTGTTGGACACCAGCTTCAGTGTGCTGTTGTTGTGGTGGTGCAGGAACGTGAACGATTTGCCGTGGTCCAGCGTCCGCCATCGTTGGTACTCGGTGAGCCACAGCGGAAAAGTGCACTTCGTCTCGGACGTTTCTGTTGACACACACGCGAAAACCAAAAATGAATAATGCATGCGAGGCGAGTGCATTCGGAATCGTAATGTATAACGAATCAAACACGCATTTGTATGACATTCTATTGTATTGTGTTATACGTTTCGACGTATAATTTGTTGATTTTCGCTGTAGAACGCAGGGCCCTCCGAATGTCATCCGAAATATGAACCAGACCCGCGCGCTCATCTCTACATTATATTAAATATAATATAGTGTATTATGCATACGAGTATCTGCAAAGTAAAGTACGTGAAATGTACCAAACGGCGTTTGTTTGCACCACTCAACTCGCTCCCGTTATTCAAACTCTCTCCAACTTATACCGCAGCCTTATATATTACACTACTAACCGTAGGTATCAGTCAAACGATTCCTTTCGTATTTTAATCTCAACGTTGTGCACTCGCCCGAACTATAATCCCCCTCTTAAACTTCACAATAACTATACACATCCCTAACCCGTTCGCTAGTTTCTTGCTTCCACGTGCACCTTCTCTTTGCTCACATATAGTCACGGCCTCCTCCCTTCTCAATATTGATCCTTGACTCTCAACACTGAATCTGGTTCGGTCTTCTACGTCGTGGTGTCAGAAAAGTTTTTGCTTCCCAGCGGGGAATCGAACCCTGGTATCTCGCGTGACAGGTGGCGAATACTTAGCACTACTACATGTATATTACCGAGGAAATATCTGGTTCGGTAAACATAACATGTGATTATTGGCTGATCAACAAAATCGCGATCCCTTCAAAACTGTCCGTTTTTTTTTTTTACGAATCAGCTCATTCCCGCGTATTAACACACACACACACACACACACACACATATATATATATATATATATATATATATATATATATATATATTTATATATGTTAAAACGATATAATATTAATACTGTAAATACCTTTTTTCAATATCATAGTCCTCGACCCTTCCAACGGGCTGAACAGTCCGCTGCACGTGGCGTCACCGGACTGAGCCACCCGGTACTCAACGTCCCCGGAAACACCGGAGCCTTTCAGTTGTCGCTGGGACGTCGTCCGCTCGTATATGAAACACTTGAACCGGTCCTCGGTCGACATGGGTATACCGTTGCTGTGGTGCACGCGGCCCACCAAGAATCTGTACGAGCCCTCTTTCCAGCCGGCGATGCATTCCACTTCTTCGACTGTAAACACGATTAGCACGTTGTCAGAGCATACCGTTGCACAGTGACTCGTTTATCACATATTGTTATATAATATATATTATGTTACGGTCAAAGTACGAATATACTGGTATACCCTATAGGGCCTAGGTTTCACCGACTGCTGTCGGAAAATGTCCCAATTTTAGATTTTTACTGATTGATTTCGGTAAAACCTAAGATACTCCAAATAGTTTGATCGAAGCCCGAATGATTTTAGTAGTTCGGACTTTTACAAACGAGATTTTATAGACCTTAAGATAAACAATCAGTGTTACTATAAAAGTTCGACATTGTGTGAAATTTTCTCCTTTGAAAAAATCAAAATTATTATTATAACTACTATACTAGGTAATTTTAATTACAATAAATATATTGTGACAATTTTTATTTCTATTACAGATTATGCTTATTTAAACTTATGTTATTTTGATTACAATATACTTTTATTATTATTAAAAATATTTATTATTGTAATTACTGCAAAATTATATTTTTGTTATAACAATAGTATTTGTTTGTGCAGGAGTGGATATCTCGAATTACACAAAACATTTTTGGACACATACATCGATTTGTAATAAATTTTTTTAAGCGTTATTAAGTGTTTTTATCAATATTTCGATTTTTGCAAAATTTTTATCCTAAGATTTACCAAATCGCATTTGTAAAAGTCCGAACTAATAACATCGTTTGGACTTTGATCAAACTATTTTGTATATCCTATGTTTTACCGAAATCAATCGATAAAAGTCTAAAATTCGGACATTTATCGACAGCAGTCATCAAAATCTAGGATTTACCGGTAAATCCTAGTTTTTACCGGAATTCGTACTTTTACCGTTTTATGTATACACGTTTGGTTCTGGTTCTACGTAAATAATTACATAAGTCACCGCATTACGTATTATGAGCTACTGCAGCTCTGTATAAAATACACAGTGGATTCCACCTAATGTAGACATTCGCATAATATGGGCAATTATTATTTTATCATAACGTTAGAATATAAACATATGTATTAATAAAAATGACTTATACAATCTGATTTTGTCGAATATCTAACATTGATCAGTTTACCAAAAATAATAAAAAGCATTACCATTTAAACCTTTTGGTAATGGAATATTGTTAGCTAAATGCATAGAAGTGTTCTTACACACGTTATCTAACGTGAAATGTCCACATTTCAGTTTTAACGGTGAATTTCAACGTGACACTAAATGTTTCGAAAAGAACTTTTTCCGTCAAGGAAATATCGGCTATTTTGGACCAAGTGAAATCACTTCCTCTTTTACGTTCACAACGCGGAATGGCCAAAAAATAAAAACTCTTTTTGTCATCGTACATTTTGTATTTTTGAAACGATTTCGGTTTTCATGGACAATCGCTTAATGTGGGAAAACAGGGCTGATCTCAACGTGATCACATGAAGCAGAATCCGCTGTATATTGTAGCAGGTACTTCATCTATATATACATAGGTACCCACACGCGTTGTGCCACCTCGGAGCAATGTGAAAATGGCACTTTGCGCGTTTCGTTCTTTCGAAGGGAAGGAATCCTCCCCCTCCCCCGATGTGAAAACGTATTATTATATAACATATAGGTACCATCTATATTTATAGTCGAGGGATGAAAATAATATTATGCCGGTGCGTTGTGCGCGCGTAACATAAATCGTAGGTCGTTACGTGTACGATAAATCACATTTGCCATTTATACACACGATTTAATTCGTTAATACGTTCAAGTCGAGACGAGACCAGACGAGCGTGATAGCGCTACGGAATACGGTCTTAGCAGATAAGGTTCGACAGCTCTACTCAATCAGCGTTCCGATTGCCATATAAAAAACGTTTCCGCTACTGACCGCAGCAACGTTTTTGCGGTTATTTTTGTCATTTGTATTATGATTTAAATTTTAAAATCTGAATTTTTAATATCTATGATCTGTGTATGATCCATGTTAGTCTTTCATAACATGTAACAAATTTTAGCCGTGCAATTGTAATTAATATTTTATTAATCATTTCCTAGCCTCGAAAACGTCTAACCATCAGCGCTCGATTATAACGTTTTTGTGTTTATAATCAAACGCATTATACTGTATGGCCGGCAGGGAGGAAGTGTTCGGACCTTTTCTTCTAAGACCGTATTACGGAATACGTCGGCTGCGTGATCGACTTGCGGAACTATAAATCATTTATTATGATCAAGGGCACATGGATACGTACTCGTGAACAAAACTCTGCACTGTTTACGGCATCAATTATTTATACCAGAATAATGTAATAATATATTCATGTACGTAATAATTATTATTTAGTAGTATGGACAATACCGTGCGGAAAAGTAATCAAGCCATTCGAGTATTTAAACAAAGAGAGAGAGAGAGCCCTTAATATAGCAATTATGTACACTTGAGCGTGTACACCTGCAGAACGAGTGGTATTGCAAGGCAGAAGGTCAAGACTGAAAGAAGTAAAATATTACCGAGCGTCACGGCATCGCGGTAGAAAGTCTGTCGGTCCAGTGTGCGTTTTGGAGGGTAGCGGTCACCCCTCAGGCGGGTGATATGGATATCTGAATAATATTAACCCTATCTGGGGTGGTTCCTCGATGCGAGCGTGGTTATAGGTAATTTCGGGGTGCGCGATAACGTAATAACGATATTATTTATTATGTATTTATATAATATATATAAAGATACTCGAGGCAAAACGAAACAACTGCGTTGGTAACGTACGCGAGTCCGAGGTTAAAACGTGCCATGTATTATTTGGGCGTGCAATTTCAAAACGAAACAACATATTGAGATACGGCCAGACTGAACGCGATTTGCGATGCGAGCGATTTATTTAGTGATTTAGCGTTTCTACGATTTTTCTATAACTACATAGAATAACTATGTTATGCGCGTTTTAAGATTTACGATAAATCGCTTCTATCGCGTTAAAACCAAAATAGTTTGTTTTCCTGTGATTGATCATTTTGTAATCGTTGTTCTATAATCATGTCCGTCTAGTCCTGAACATGCTCAAAAAATTTATTTGGGTGCTTTTGGAGTTTATTATAGAGAGTATGAAATTTACCTTTGGTTTCTCCATGTTTATTTGTTTGGATTTTCAGACACCAATGTATTCTTATAAATTTGAAATTAAGAAGGATATAATATTATTAAAATGTTAAAATATAATATTTATATTTTAAAATTATTTTAGATTCCGAACGGAGTGATGAATGTATTTTATTATCGACTATCTTGTATTGTCCTATAATTTTCGACCACCTGAATCATATTCCATTTCAAACGTATAATCGATGGTAAATATTTCGAAACTATACTAAAGAGATTATAAAATAATCATGTTTTCTGTGATTTAGAAATTCTGAATCCCACACGACTAGTTATTATTGTACAGCACGCTTGATATCTATGATTTTTGATAGTAAGTACATTGAGATATTTAGTTTTATGTATTTACATTTTATCATGATGACAAAGAATGACGAACGATGGCTGTATATTTTACGGATATTATTATACAATAAATACTTTTTTAATATAAATCATGTATTAGAAATACATATAGGTTTTAAGAAGCTCCCCTTCTTCCCCAAGGAAATGTTGAAAATCCGCCACTAATTACGTGCATAATTAATACTATATATATAATAATATTGAATACGTTTGATAACGTGTTTAAGAACACTTTTATGCATTTAGCTAACAAAAGTCCATTACCAAAGGTTTAAATGGTAATGATTTTTATTATTTTTGATAAACTGATCAATCTCAGAAGTACGACTATATACGACTGTATAAGTCATTTTTATAAATATATATGTTTATATTCTAACGCTATGATAAAATAAAAATTGCCCATATTATGAAGTTTTTTTTTAATCCTAATAATATACTTGTATAATAATATATTTGTATTGGGAACTATTTTGGACTAAACAATTTTGTCCATATTATACTATCTTTCTATCAGTATTACATATAAAGAATAAAGAAAGTACCTTTCTTTATATACTGATAGAGAGATAGCAGACAATAGTATCAATTATCACAGATTACATTAAATATCCAAACCTGTCATTGGTGGTGATATATATAATGAGTATTAGAAAAATGTATAACTTGTAATTTGATTATTTCAAAAGATTAATATAGTATAAAAGTACATAAGAAACTTAATTGCCGTTTCTCTTTCCCGGTAAAATTATTGTGAATATTGTCCATAATATATTAATATAGCAAATAAAATAAAAAATTCTCCTTTTTAGAGCTATTCAATTGGCGGTTTTTTTTTTTTTTTAAATAAAATCCTCAACAATATAATTATCTTACATATATCTTATATATAATTATTATCGTATGTAAATGATATACTGACGCGCGCTCTCGGATCCTTCGACGTCCGGACACGCCTGGTACCGGATCAGCAACCTCGAGTCCTGGGTGCACGCCTCCACCGTGGAAACGGGATTCTTGCAATCGCCGTGGCCGCGGTTGTACGTAAACGTGTACGGCGGCTTGAACGGGCACTGCATGGGGTTGCCCGTCTCCCGGAACATGGAGTACAGGAGAGCGTCGCCGGTGATCAGCGGACATATGGTCTTCAGCGTGCCCATCTCGTTGCAGAAAGCTGCGCAAAACACGCGAACGGTTATACAAACACGAGCCAGGTGTACACGGGACCGCAGCGCTTTCCGACTATTTTATTATGCGGTGGCATAGGCGTAGTCTAGGGGGTGCAAAGTGTGCACTTGTACCCTATGGAATTTTAGAGAAGATGCAAAACGATAGTTTTGCATCTACATTTTCTATATTTATAATGAATAACTTGAATGAAAGACATCGGGTTATAGATTCAGAAGTGGTTATTGACGAATTCAATGAAGCAGCAACTGAAGGTTAAGTTTAATTTAATGTGTTCATTAGTATGCATTAATATTCAGTGTAATAAATCGCAGTTTTAACTAATTATTTAAATAATAAAATTTACTTAGTTCGTATTTATTTGTTAAATTATTATATTTATTTAATGATAACACTAAATCGTTTATAACATTTTGTTTGAGGAGCTGGAATTGAGTTAAAATATTGGTAAAAAAAAATTGAAATCGCTGATGGATGACGATGATTATTGTTTGTTTACATATTATTATTATTGTGTTAAGAATTCACGGTGTAGGTAGTTTTTATTGATAGTTTTTATCTTATTAAAATGTAGCAACAATCTTTGATAGTAGTTTTGTTAAAGCGAGAACGACATCCAAACAAAAGAAAAATATATCGTTGTGCATCACTACATTATACAGATATTACTATATTATGTTCTATTATTATTATTATTATTATTATTATAGTTATTCAGACGGCCAGAGTCTTATTCGCGAGCGGTTTGCTGGAGTGTGGTGGGGGGGGGGGAGAGAGGTTGTACGCTGGCTGGCGGACGGACTGATAAAGTAAAGTTTCGGTTCATTGTTTAATAATAATTTATCGCGACTCGTTTAACGGGCGAGCCGAGACAAAGAATCCGTTACACGGTAAACGGTCTATGAACAATAATTAACGTCAGTTTTCACGGACCCGCCGCCGCCGTGCGTGCAATCTCCTCGTGTTTCACGACCATAATATATAATATAACTTTTGCCGTTTTATCCTTTCATTACTCTTATAAATTTTTCTTTTCCCGAAAACGCACACAAACACGGTACACACGTGAAGAACACACACACGCACAGAACAACCCTTGCAGACACACAGACACAAAGACATACACACACACAAACACTCACACAGAACAATCCTTACAAACACATACTCACGCACAAACACACAGATATAGACACACACACACACACACACACACACACACACACACACACACACACACACACAAGCACACTCATACATAGATACACAGGACAAAACGTACAGGCTTTTCCTTTTCCTCTCTCTGATCCCTTCCAGCGGCACTCCTACGCAATAGCATCGATTGCGGGGGGGGGCGATACAAATTGAATCGCTTGTCCGGTTTTACGGTCCGATAAACATCTCCATCGATTGTTTCGCGTACGTACACGCATGACGCGTGTATGATATATATAAACATATCGATACACATTCAACACATATATTTATATATACGTATATGGGGTGACCAGATTTTTCTTGGCACCGACGTCTATCCGGTACATTTGCCATATCCGCGCGCGCGCCTAAACCGTACCCGAAATCGCGATACATGTCAATATTTCCCGTCGACTTACTCTCTTTGTACTGCAGAACGTTGTGATGTTTCTCGTGAATGACCACGCACCGGTAACACTGCTTTTTCCTGCGAAAAACACAAAACCGATATTAGTGTCAACGCCACACCATCTACGTTGTACATTATACGTATTATTATTGTCCGTATATATATATATATAATATGTGTAGGTTGTACATTGTGTACTTGCAGTGTTATCGTCGCGTACTGCAGTTGAAATACAATAATATAAATCCCGGAACCAACGTATGCGCAAGGTTATAGAGTACAGATAATGATAATATTATATGTTATAGCGGATGTATATAATATTGGTACATCTACGACATGATTACGATTAAGAAATGTGTTATAAAATAAGTATAATATTATTTACTAACATTTAATCAGGAAATACTCATCCGCATAAAATATTAAATATGTGAATTGTAAATACAGTGGATTCCGCTTAATGTGTACACATTGGGATCAGCCCTGTTTGCCCACATTAAGCGATTGCCCATATAAACCGAAATTGGTTCAAAAACTGATGATACCAAAAAAAGTTTTTATTTCGCATACGTTTTTTGCAACGCATAATTTTTTGGCTATTTTACGTTGTGAACTGCTTGGAAGAAGCGATTTCACTTGGTCCAAAATAGCGATTTTTTCCTAGACGGAAAAGTTCTTTTCGAAACATTTAGGGCCACGTGAAATTCACCGTTAAAACTGAAATGCGGACATTGCCGCGTTAGATAACGTGTATATAAGAGCACTTTTATGCATTTAGCTAACAAAATTCCATTACCAAAGGTTTAAAATATGGTAATGATTTTTATTATTTTTGAGAAACTGATCAATCTCATATAGATACGACAAAATCCTATTGAATTAGTCATCATTTTTAAATAAATATATATTATGTGTGTATTCTTATGCTATGGTAAAATAAATATTGCCCACATAAACCGATTCCAGTGCCCCCATATTTTGCGGTTTTTAACTTTTTTTATATACATTTGTATTGGGACCAGACCATTTTGTTCATGTTATGTGGATGTCCCAATTATGCGGATGTCCCAATTAGGTGGAATCTACTGTATAAAAGGCACATCATGTACAAGTTCATCAGTTCACTATTAACGCCATAGGAACAACTGATGTACCCTGAATGATTATTTTCCGTAAGAACCAGAATTATATACTGTTGTTTAATATTAAATACGAACTAAATAAAAAGACTAACCACTATTTTTTGTTTGAACTGTATTTCTTACCACGGTCTCTTGCAACGGTTTAAATATAATTTAAAGGGCCTTGAATCCCCTCCCTGGATTACTTAAATATAACTCGGTTCCTCAACCCGATTACAATATAATTATTACCCATGTTAGATGGTCCCCTTTGATCGAAACAGTGTACGCAAAAACCGATCTATGGCGGGTACTTGACCGACATTCTTCTTACCATTATGGATTTTAAATGTTCGCACAAACGTTATAATATTTCGTTTGATCAGTTCACGCTATATGGACAATAGTAAAACCCTTATATGATATTTATAAATTCACCGATTTCATTTAAGCAATTTATATACAACTATAATATATGAATATATTAATATTCAAATCTTATTTACAAAATTAAAGCAGATCGGTATTTCAATTATTTTTATTTTTTTCTATCCTGCATTATTTCATTTATCGAAAACTGTCATCAAATAAATCCTAGCTTACAATGAATATTAAATAGTCTATTCTGATACGTACGTTACACCGGAGATTCCTTATGGGTCTCAACATCCAATTTCACACCAGTATTATTTCCTATATTTATGAATGATATTAGTTTTAAGAATATCCCTAAACTAATGTTTACTGATGATATACAAATATCCCGCACAGTTATTAACAATCAAGTCGAAGTCGATTTATTAGCCAATTCGATTAAAATATACTCTATGTGCATGGTGTACTAAATAATTTAATTATTGATGTTAGTAAAAGTCTGGTAAGCATATTTTCTCGAGTTCGAGTAGTTTTAAAATTTTATCGCAATTTTGATGGTGAAATATTGTATTACACAAGGCTATGGGACCTAAAGAACATTGGTATTTTTTTTTTTTTAATTGAAACTTAATTTTAACAACATTGTTAACGTGTTAAACAAAATTTAGGGCATCAAATTCACCTAAATGTTGCTGACTTTAATGATAAGTTTGCTGTAAAATCAATATTATATTGTTGTTTAGTTTGATCTATTTGTGAATATGGCCAAATAATATATGGTTTTTATACCAACCGGGTGATAATTTTAAGTAGAAAATATTCAGCTAAAGTCTTTAAGATTCCTTTCATTTTTACGTTCTCATTTAAATGTAACCAGAGACACAACAACCACATCCTTTGTACTCTTCAATTTTATCCTAGAAAAATGTCATTTGCAATTTATTAGATTCATTATACATACTCTTTATCTTTTCACAGGAAGCATTGACTGTGCTGATAGTTCTTGATTTCTTAGTCGTTTATTCTTCCATACACATAATACAAGATCCGAAAATTATATTATAATATTATCACAATATCACTCACAGTTGAATTACGAAAACAATAGGTGAATATTTCAAATCGATCTGTTCTCACGCACACCACCAAATTTTGACTCGTTTACAGTGGCGGATTCAAAGGAGGGGGGGGTGAAGGTCCTGGCTACCCTTTGGTAGTTATATATTCGTAATTGTCATAATGATTATAAGTCATCATTAAGACTGACTCCGACATTGTCCGTTTTCGGATAATATAATACTTTTTCAATTTTTCATGTTGGAAAAATTAGAATTATAGATACTTTATTATTTGATGATCTAACATAAAATTCTACATATTGTGCTTACAAAATTATGGTGACCAATTTTTCCCCCTCCCCCCCAAAAAAAAAAAAAAAATCCTGGAACCACCACTGTTTGTTTAAAATATAATATTGTGATTTCAAGCTTGTTAATTCATATAGCCCTTATTGACATATATATATATTTTGTATAGTTTGTACACATTGATTTAAGTTTTTTTTTTTTTTTTCATTTAATTATTAACACACTCTATTGTTATTGTACTAATATTATCTAATGCATGTGATTGCGGCGAGACCCGTTTGAAACCTAAATAATCATTATCTATTATTTAACATAATAATTTATAAACGCATCTACAGATATCACGAAATAAAACGCAAAAGAAATACATCGGCCGGACGGACGGATCAAACGGTGTATGCTGTATGGTTTCATTCACTTCGGTGCAATAATTAATTGATTATTATTAACGGTCACGGGTAGTCCGTTGGCGAATGGCAGCGTGCATACCGCGGGCGAGACTTTGTTCGTTTTTATCGCGTGAAATAACACAATACGTTGCGCGTTGCTGTAGTATATAATACGCATATTAGTATAATGATGGACATGCAGATATTATAATACAGTACCTGTACCTAAATGATAATATATTATATGTATACACGGGGCTAGGGACGTGGCAAACGCGCGTGTAACGGTTGAAAAATAACGACGACGGGCCGGGGAGATGAACCGTTTTACGATTATTGTCTTCCATACTTGACACGCCATATATGCGCCGTAGAATCCGATCCATCTTATAACTATACACTATATTGACTCCTCCATAAATAATGTACCGCTCCGATGAACATAAAATCCTTTTGGCGTCAATCCACCTAACTATTTATTTTTTATTTTTTTTTCCCCCCGCTTTCGATATAAAAACCAGTATATTTCACCGGCTTTACTCTCTGCCGATTTAGCTCTACAAATAGGAAAAATCGGTTTATATATAAGCACGCGCGCGCCTGTCTGTGTATGTGTGTACTTTCTAGTTTATAATATATACGTTTATGGGTTAAACACTAGTTAAATTTTATCGCGTCGTTTTTATTTATTATTATTATTATTATTATTATTATTATTATTATTATTATTATTATTATTATTATTATATTTATTATTATTATTATTATTATTATTATTATTATTATTATTATTACGCATTACTACAAAGTCTCATGCAGCTTAATATATAGAAATAAAATAACTCTAAAACGGCGGCGACAACGTGGCGTCCTGTACCGAACACATCCGAATGCCAATATTTGCAGAAGTGATTAGTCATGTTCATGTTCGAATTGTCCAGCACAAGTGTTGAATATAAAGTTTGTTGTCGAGAAATTCACGGATCATCCTTTTCGCAAATACAATACACTCTGATGTTCTCAATCGACCCGATATTTTTCGGAGGATAATAATACTTATGAAAAAGCGTAAAAAACCAATCGACAAAGTCGGTTTGTAATGTAAATTATTGTAATTATTTATTTTTTCAGCTAAAAATTAAATATTTTTATGGCATATTTATTAATTTTTTAATGCATAAATGTACATATAAATACATACAAATATATGTATATATACATATATAATAGTAATTTTAATTTGTAAGTACATTGCATAAACGTCCAATTGTGTGCAACCCTTAACGCTCACGATTAAAATTGGACATGTCAAATTGTTCTCTCTTACAGAATTCGAGGCTTTGGTATTCAATTTCTATAGTTACATATATTGATCATACCAGTATAGTTGGAAACGGATTTGCCAAATTTAATTTATATTTAAAAATAATGTAGCCAGATCTACAGGAATCTCTCTCAGGTATAGTAGTAAAATCCCATGGACCGACTTCAGTTTTACTTTCTTAACCAATATGTTTCAATATGCTATGGAAAAATAACTAAGATAGGCTTCCTTCAAATTTTGTCATTCAGTATAAATCAATATCACCTAACATTCCATCTTACCCAGGGTTTTATGATATCAATATTTCCAGAAAATCTATAACCTCATTTTCTTCACTCCAACTTTATATCGTTAGTTCACTTTCTTCCCACTCTTTTAGTTTTCATTAAACGATTACTTCTCTATATACTCCACAAAAATTCCTTTAACCGTAGCATTCTCTCATATTTTTCATATTCTTTTAAATAAATTGTCCAAATCTGTATCCAAAATGCACCAACCTGCAATTCCTTTTTAATATTTAACACATTCTCTCCTCTCAACAACCAAACATTATTCTCCCAATTTTTATTTTTTTCAGTCATCTAAAATGTATTATCTATAGTAATCATGTTTCCCTATTATCTTGTATTATTCTCATACCTTAATATATATAAAGCTTCCTATTAGCTTACAATCAACAAAGTAGAACGTGGCAACGTGTGGTCAAGTGGTATATGTATACAAAGAGTTTCACGTTCATCAATAATATAGATTCTTTATATTGTATTATTATTTTTATTAAAATTATTGTTATTTTTTTATTATGTCTAACCAACCCTAAGTACCACTAATCTCTATTGTTATTGATTATATTTATTGTTCAAAAACTATACTGTTATCATGTTGAAATAGCCAAAAAAAAAAAAAAAAAAGATTCTGTCAATATCCGTAGATGTAGATAAAGCCTATATAGGCTAAAAATGTTTTACAATATAAAATAAAAAAAGGTAAAAAATATGCCTATGGGGTGTGCAGGTATAGTTTGTAAAACACCGTGCACAGCGAAAAGCGCACGCGACATTGTCATTGAACGGAATATATGATTATAATATATAGTTGTTAACGCGTAGATACATATATATATATATATATATATATAGGTATATATTATATACATATTGAAGTTGTATTATACTATATTATGTACATGTAATATAATAGAGTTGAGTGGCTACGCACGTACGCGTCGTTTTCGGTAAGGTTTAGATATACCGGGTAATGATAACACAATGAACCGACTTTGCATAAAAGTCAACAGCAAACGACGGCGCGCGGAACGCCCGCAAGCGTTACGCGCATAAGTATATTATTATTGTTGTACTTATATATACATACGTTGCGTATATAACCCGACCGATGCAAAGGGTGTGTACGTGTGCGCGCGTGTGTGTGTTCTTTGAATCCCTTACAAGTCAATAAATGATAAAGAAAACTTTATCGCCTCCGATGACATTTACTCGACAATATAATATATATATATATATACATATACAGTGTGTTTCACTCAAATGGTAACACAAAATATTTCCGTCCAGTGACCTTAGATTGAAATGGGGGTTTTTCAGGGAGTTAGGGAATTTTAAAATACACATTCTGTGATATTTTTCAAATTTTTAATCCTTTTATTGTGCGCATACGCAATCAAAGTTGAATTTTTTAAATGGCAACACCTATTTTTAATACCAGATTCCGATACAAAAATTTTTTTTAAGCAACTTTGATTCATAAACTTTTTTCCTATCTCAAGAATTGACTGACCTACAGCAATTTCAAATTTAAACAAAATAGATATTTTTGCTACATTTTTCAATTTTCTGTATTTTATCATTTTAATTTTATTTTTGGTTTGAAATAGTTGCTATAATGCTATGGTAAAAAGAAATCGCTATAAATCAGTTAATTTTTGAGATAGAAAAAAAGTTTATAAATCAAAGTTGCTTAAAAAAAATTCTTTATCGGAATCTGGTATTAAAAATAGGTGTTGCTATTTAAAAAAATTCAACTTTGATTGCGCATGTGCACAATAAAAGGATTACAGAATGTGTATTTTAAAATTCTCTATTTCCCTGAAAAAACTCTATTTCAATCTAAGGTCACTGGACGGAAATATTTCGTGTTACCATTTGAGTGAAACACACTGTATAAACATATAATGATATGCCACATATGCAATGTGTGTGTGTGTGTGTGTGTGTGTGTGTGTGTGTAAAGCAATTGGTTTTTTCCTTCAAAGGGTGCAGCGAAAGTTTGTGCAAATATTTAACGAGAGACCGTACGTATATGATACCGCCCTCCGCAGCCTAGGGTCCACGGGTAATATGTTATGCTCTATAATTCCGATTGTTCAGGGAGGGGGGACGAAAAATAATAATAATCCTTGCTGGAAGTGTATACAACGCGCTTGTACGTAATTATTGTACAACATTATATACAATAAGTCAATACCATAGCGTGAAATAATATTAACAACTTTACGAGCAAACTATAGCAATCGTGCACATGTTATCATCATTATTATTATTATTATTATTATTATTATTATCATATTATATTCGTGGTACTGCTCGATTGTTATATTCGTTTGTTGTGACCACTGTGAATACAACTGTAACCATTTTTGATCTTTGGATTCAGGTCAAGATTATAATGCGTTCAAACTCCAAACTCTACGCATGTATTTCAGTTGTTAAATTATACTTAAAATAATAAAAAAAAAACAAGTATAAGATAGTAGCAAGTGGTAGATAATAGAGATACTTGAACACGATTATCAGGTAGTGTGCATACAATTTATTACTCCAATGGAATGGGCTTTGCGGCAATAATAGGACAAGAAAACCATAAATGTTCACTTCCTCACAGCACAAACATCTACACAGCTGAAACTTATGCTATTTCCGAGGCACTGAAAATCGTTTTCTCCTCTAATTCAGACTATTTCGCTATCATTAGCGACTCCCTGTATGCCGTAAAGTCCATTTCTTATCCGTACTCAAAGAACGAACTAGTTCAGCGAGCTGACGTCAACAACCAATAAAACATTCACTTTTATGTGGGTCCCTTCCCATTTCTGACAACAGAACAGCAGTAAAATTTGCAAATGAAGCTACACTTACTCGTAATGCCTTAAGACTCAATCTAACCACATTCTCAGAATCATTTTACACCATTAACCATCAAATTCTAGAGACATGGCAGAAAAATTGGACCAATGTCCCACTTTCAAACAAATTAAGATATATCATGTCTTCCACAAAAAAATGGAACATCCTCCACAACTTAAAAAGAAGAGACGAATAGGGCCTTAGGGCATACACATCTTAATCATTAACAGGTTACCCACTCCTTTCTCATTTCTAGAGATCCATTACCAATATATAACGCTTGCAAGGTGAACCTCCCCATTGACCACATCGTCAGCAGATGTCCAAATTACGCTGAAGCATGAAAAATTTTCATTAACCAAGCGTGTCTCTGCTATACGACCTCAGCGAAGAAAATTCGGGAGCAATCTACAAATTTTTCCATCGCTCTAATTTAAGTCAGAAATTGGAAAACCTATTTATATTTAATTTTGTATTTCTTAATTGTTTGTTCTTACTGTAAGCTAATAACCTCATCATGTTGAAACCTTTACTATAAATAAATGAAAAAAAAATGTTTTACGTTCGGTCACATCATACATTTACCCGATAAAGATGATGAGGTGTGTACTCTCTATATAAAGACTTTTCAATCCATATCAATGGTTAACATTTATTTGAATACAATGCGTTATAAATTAAATATTCAAGAATTTACGATATTGATATAATATTTTGTATGACGGTCAACCATTTTTCTTTTCCAATCGGTTTTTCGCGCTCGGGCGCATACAAAAAAAAAAAGAACATTGTGTACTTGACTCGGGTTACAATAGTATATATAATACTATATGTCTGCGGGAGAATCCAAAACTACAACGGCGAGAAAACTTTTTTTTAGAACTACACGGAGGACGAAAATGTGTCAATAGTACGTGTTAATAATAGTATAATGCGCATTAAGATTGACGTGCAATTAAATTTTAAAATGATGCTAGAATAATTAATGGGCCACGAGCAACGCGAGTGTCTGATTATCTTTTGCGTACCTACAGTTAGAAAAATCTCGCTCGGAAACGAACGATAAAAGCGCGATAAGTTATCATTGTTAATGAAAAGCTTTTTCCGTGTTATTATAATATTACTATGACAAATTAAAATAAAATACGGTTAACCTTACGCGTATACCGGTTTTACTAGGGATTATGTCGAAACAGCGGCAATGTACATTGCGTACATCGTATATCGCGCGTAAGCAACAAAAACGACGGACACGAAAATATTTTACGAATTCATATAATCACTGTAGTGAAAGCGATATCGTTATGCCTTTGAATCAGTTTTGGAAAAAAGTGCGTAATATGAGGAAATATTTTACCATAAATAAATGAATAAATGAATGAATTAATAAATAAATTTACCTACATGGGCTACGTTCTTGTGTTTTACGAGTATTGTTTTTATTTAGTTTTAACCCTATATCTCTGCGAAAGAATTTTGCAAAATATGAAAAAAAAAATTCCATATTATTTATCGTTTTTTATGATATTGTTTTTTGTTTTAAAAACCCTACGAAGACGTTTTTCTGAGTAGGTATACATAATATGCATTCTGAGACTTTTTACATCCCCTTCGAGACTTTAAATTCTTGTAAATAATCAAATCAGGCACCCGCGCACGATGTTTAAGGTTTAAACCGAAGAAATATTTGTGGAAAAATATTTTGTAATGTGAAGTTGTAAATTTAATATTACTTACGTAGTTATATGTTAAAATGTAAAAATATGTAATAAAATGTAATAATTTTAAAACGATCATGATGAATGTGAAAATACAATTTTTTGCAAATATTTCAGAAGTAATGTACATTTTTCTTTGCATCATAAATTAAACGAGTAAATTATTTATAAAATGTATGTTAAAATATTTTAAAAATGTAATGTTTTATAAAAAAAAAATTCTGATTCTTTTTTTTTGTTAGTTTTCTGTTATTATGTTTGAACAAATGAATATCTTTTACGTAAAATTGATTAAACGATAAGGTTAAAACATTTAAAACGAGTGAGAATCCATTATCAGATGAGATACAACCAAATAGTTCTTCTTGTACTCGTAATACGATATCTATTTCTTCAATGTTACTGTATGGATTAATAATCCATTGTGGTATTTCCATTGTAAAAATATCCTCAAATCTTATTTTTAATTCAGTGTGAAGAAAATTTAAATGTTGAACGTAGTCGCACACATATTTTACGTAAAAATTATGACTCACGCATTTTTTAACTTTTTACTCTTGTGGACCCCTATTTACACATGATGAACCCCCAATTTTCTTTTCGTTGACATGAACCCTTCGCAGATCAGAATCAGAATCGACTAGGGGGTCGATATAGACCACTTTGGGAATCCGTGGTCTAGACTAATGAAATAGTGCGTGAAAAAATATTGCAGGGTAGTACACCGGGTTCAAACCACTATTTTCGTTTAAATTAAAATTTTTTCTTTTTCTTTTTCAATTTTGTCACTGATTTTGTCTCAATCATTCGTAAAATTGTTGAGAAATTAAAAAAATAACCACCCAATAAGACAAGCATTTCAAATTTGAAAGCTCTTATACATGTGATGATCTGAGCAATCCTTCAGGATGATATTGTGTACACACTACTACACAGACACAATGAAAACATTAATTGAAAACATATATCATGGTAAAAACCGGGCTAGTTGAATTGCGCTTAATTCCCTAAAAGCAAATGGTTGAATTGGACTTGGTTGGAAAAAAAGGTAATGGTCGTATGCACTTGGGTTAAGAACAGGTGTAGTGGTCAAACTGCAATCGTTGAAAAAAAGTCAAAATAAGGAGTTATAAACCTTATAAAGCAAGTTTCCAGTATGAACATTCTACACGCATGAACGTGCATCAAAATGGTTGTAACTGTGTTTTTGAAGACGTGGCTGAACAATTTTCGTGTAGACAAGACTTACACGTTTCTCGTTATACTGTAAAATGTCTAATCTAAAACCGTCAAGTATTACTTATGTTTTATTCGTTATCATGAATTCATAAATGCATTATTGAGAAATGATTCTTTTCGTATTGAATTAATATCGAACAAACACATTTACATAATAATTATATTACCTACTATATTATTATGCGTCCGATTGCGTAATAATACTACACTTAAGTTTAGTTAACTTGCTATATCAACTGAGTTCGGAATTATTTATTAACAATTTAATGATAAGTCTACCGGATAATATCGAAATGGCACCATATTCTCTATCGACCTATAATAATAGCCAATATTAGGTACTTTGTACGTGTGTATTGTTAAACGTATATACAAACTTATTGAATTTTTATCGCCTTCTCAGATATTTTTATAGCTGATATCATTGAACCTAACCTTCCGATTTCATGCGTTTATCTCGAAAAATAAAAACATTAAATACCATTAGATCGGTACAATACGATAACACAATCACACGTATAGTACACATTTTTATTACGTTATTATTAGGTATCACATTATTGTTTTAAGCAGAACGCGATGAATAAAAATCGATAAATTGATTCCGATTAGACTACAGTGTATGTAAATATGGACAGTATTGCAATTTAATAAATTAACACGTGTTTCAAATCATAAGATTTCGAACCAATCATTTGTGCATACATTTATTTCACCAGTCGACATTCATATTTGATAATAATAATTAGAAAAACGGATGGCCTCGCTTTGCTATACAGCTGGGGGTGGAGTGCACCTCGTTTATAGAATAGGTCATTATTAAAATGGATTTGTTAAATTTGAATGCAATGATACATATCATTGTATATGAATAACGATTCTGAACGGAGTTAATATGTTTGTTTAAAATGTGTATATAATAATATAGTATTTTATATTTAAATTGAATTATAATGCAATTTCATAAAAATTTAAATTTCAAACAGTCATAAATTTTTTTTTTTTAAGTCCGGTAAAAACTTTTTTATATATTTTTGAAGATTAGCTTATGGACAACCTAGAGTTAAAATTTTGAACTTTAAGTAAAAACAGAAAAAGTTTTATGAATTTTCAACAACAAAATAACTTGCAAATTATCGTGATTTTGACACATTTTATACAAATTTGAGCTTTATGAGCTTATAAAAAAAAAATTGAATGAGACGATCTCCGATATTTTTTAGTTACGATTGGTATAACTTATAATTAATCCTTTAATACATTTTTAAGAGTTTTCGGACAGCCAAATAAATTTTATAGATATTTTTAAAAAAAACTTACAAAAATGGAAAATTTAAATTATCTATAAATAAGTCAAAATATGTCAAAATACTTTGAAAACTTAAATATGTATAGATAATGCCAATATAAAAATTTGGTGAAAATTTCAAGTTGTTACGGTTTTTCGTTTTTGAGTTAGAGCAAATTTCAAAAACTGATATCATTTGTCAGTCTAGAATATTATACAATATATTATATTTTACATGAAATTTTATATCAATATTCTCTGTTCAAACGCTTATTAAAAAAATTGTGCCTATGGATTTTAATAATTTTTGAATAACAATAATACCTAGTTCTGTGAAATCTTCTATTAAAGTTTCAAGTATTTTGTATTAGTAAATTTGTTTTTAACACCGATTATAAAAATAAAAATGTAAAAAAATGGAATATTTTATATGCCTATAAGTGGCTTAAAAATTAATATAATATTTTGAAAAATATATGACATAAAGGAAATACCAATTTTAACAGCTGGTAAAAATTTCAAGTTTCTGCGACTTATGCTTTTTGAATTATAACAAATATTTAAAATCGTTTGACGATAAATCGTAATTTTACGCAATTTCGTAAAAATTTAAATTTCAAATAGTCATTGAAGAGTAGCTTATGGATAACTTAGTGTTAAAATTTTGAACTTTAGGTATGAACAGAATAAATTTTATGAAGTTTTATCTACAAAATAACTTGCAAATTATCATGATTTTGAAACATTTTATACAAATTTGAGCTTTATGGGCTTATAAAAAAAATTTGAGTTAAACGATCTCCAATATATTTTAGTTACGATAAGTTAAACTTAATATATAACTTGTAAGAGTTTTCAATCAGCCAATTAAATTTTATAGATGTTAAAATAAAATTTTTTTTCAAAAATCGAAAATTTAAATTGTCTATAAATAAGTCAAAATATGTCAAAATACTTTGAAAACTGAACTATGTATAGAGAATGCCATTATAAAGATTTAGTCAAAATTTCAAGTTTTGCGGTTTATGGTTTTCGAGTTAGAGTATTTAAAAAAATGTATTTTGTAAAAACGTGATTTTGCGTAAAATTTCCTGTTTTTTTGTAGTTTTTAATCGTTTTTTTCGATTTTTTTAATAAGTATTGAAAAAGTTGGATTTTTGACTTGCCTAAGTACCATCTACATTCACTTTCTTTTCAGAAAAGTTGCTGTTTAAGAAAAGCGAAGCATTTTTACTACCAACAATCGTGTCCTCAGAGACAAAAAAAAAAACAAAAAAAAAAAAAAATTGTAAAATCAATAGATTCCATCACTTCTTTCAGAATCTAAAATGTAATGCATTATAATATTACAATACCCTAGTGTCGTAGCCGTTAAAAAAGACTACTATACAAGATGACACACTTCACCGTGATATGGCGGATTACGTTTTAGTACTGCAGAGCGGTGACCAACATTTTTAGATTCTGAACGGAGTGATGGAATCTATTGGTTTTACAATGATGTGTGTGTTTTTTTTATTTTCTTTATTTTTTTTTTTATTTATTTATTTTATTTTTTTTTTGTGTCCGAGGACACGATTTTTGGTAGTAAAAATACTTCGATTTTCTTAAACAGCAATTTTTCTGATAAGAAAGTGAATGTAGATGGTACTTGGGCATGTCAAAAATCCAACTTTTTCAATACTTTTTTAAAAAATCGAAAAAAACGATAAAAAAATTACGAAAAAACGGGAAATTTTACGCAAAATCACGTTTTTACAAACTACATTTTTTTAAAATGCTTTAACCCAAATACAAAAAACCGCAACAACTTTAAATTTTCACCAAATCTTTATATTTGTGTTCTCTATACATAGTTAAGTTTTCAAAGTATTTTGACATATTTTGACTTATTTATAGACAATTTAAATTTTCGATTTTTTTAAAAAAAATTTTTTTTAACATCAATAAAATTTAATTGCCTGACCGAAAACTCTTAAAAATTTAATACAAGGTATATATTAAGTTTAATTAATTGTATCTAAAAAATATCAGAGATGGTTTCACTCAAATTTTTTTATAAGCCCATAAATTTCAAATTTGTATAAAATATGTTAAAATCGCGATAATTTGCAATTTATTTTGTAGTTGAAAATTCATAAAACTTTTTCTGTTTATACTTAAGGTTCAAAATTTTGACACTAGTTTGTCCATAAGCTAATCTTCAAAAATATATAAAAAAATTTCTACCGGACCAAAAGGAAAAAATTT